>JASFAT010002857.1:0-98969 GCA_031353405.1 Baronia brevicornis | reverse complement strand
GTGCGACTTGCTGAAGTAGTGACATCGGGATGCCGTTAACCACGCGGACGATATTTTACTCTATAACCCCCCCCCCCCCCCCCTATCGCATAGAAGAAGGACCGTAGAGGTGAGATCCGTTGACTTGGCTGATCAATTTGCTAGGGAAGAAATCACGAAGAAGCTCCATGGCTTATCTAGCAGTGTGGTGGCATCTTGTTGAAACCATGTGCGTAAACTGAAGGCAGGATGTTCTGTGTAATAGCAGAAAACAATCAATAAGCTACTTTCAGAACGTATTCCACTCATTATTCCACCTTTTATCTAAATCCGCCACCAGCCACCCTGTATCAGCAGACGAACAGTGATGAATATATGAATAATAATAACCAATAGACTATTTATAATCTAGCCTTCGAGCGTAGAAACGACAGCAACACCCCTCATATTTCAGAAAGGCCAATTTAAAGTAATGGAGTGATAAAGCTATGTTGATAAACTAAGCAGAAAAAGACACCAGAAAGTCAAAAAAAAACCTACGTCACACGCCCAGAAATAACGTGAAAAGAAAAAAATCCCAAATCCCCTTCGCGAGGTTAGTGACCAGCCAGTCAGCGTCATAGTCTTCCATGTCCGCCATACTAAGCTAAACGACTTCCGTATCAATTGACGATTGAGACTAACGACTTTACGTGCCTTCCGAGGTCCACAGATGCTAAAAATAACTAGCCATTAAGTATAGTACACCCATCTGAAGATTGACAGCGCGGACGATTCGTGACTTTCATAATATTTTTGAAGAGACAATACGCCCTCAGTTAAATATTGTAAACATAATCTTCATTCATTATTGTAACATAATCTTTCGAAAAAGTAAACTAAAGAGGCAATTAAAAAGGAAATATCTCAGTAAAATCGGATCTCAGACAAACGTTTATACTGGTAGAGCCACGCTGCGTACGAATACTTTGTCAAGAATGTCATATTTGTCTGTAGCATGAATGGGCCGGCTCGCCTGGGGAAGTACCGCGCTGAGTGGTAGCTTAGCTACCGCACTTCGTACGGTGAACGGCCGAGTTCCAGAAGCCCAACACCCTTCCGCTCCCCTCCCATTCCCACTCCCATAATGACACTTTCCTTAAAGGTTGGCAACGCTTCCGCTCTGCCTATGGCGTTGCGGATGTCTATGGGCGGCGTTGATTGCTTTCCATCAGGTGACACAACTGCTCGTTTGCCTTTCTATCCCATAAAAAAAATCGTAACCAGCCCGGTCACGTTTGTCTGAGATCCGACAACTGCTGGAGCAGACGATTGCTGAAGTGGACACCGCGTCTCGGCAAACGTAGTGTGGGACGTCCCCTTGGCTAGATGGATGGATGCGTGGAGCCGAAGATCGGGCTAGGTGGTGCTTTTTGGTGTAGGACTATGTCCAGCTATGGACTGCCACACACTGGTGGTTGATGTTGATGATGATGATTATTATTGTAACTGAATATGAAATATATAAGTAAATTGTTTAAACTTTCAACAGTGGTACATATAGCTTTTCATTTCTTGTAGTAAAAAATTCTCGCGTAAACATTATTTTCACGTTCCAGAAAGGGGGTAAACGTTTTTTTCCGCTCCGGTTACTGACCTGGAAAAAAATCCCTTTAAAAATACACATAAACGTTCTTTTCCTATTCCGCAACGGGGGTAAGCCTTTCTCTTCTGCTCTGATTCCTCTATGGTTCTTTCTTTACCTCTATGATGAATTTCATATTACACCCTAAAACAGGCAACGCATATGCATTTCGTTTGATGTCTCTCAGATGTTTTTGAATTGCGGTACTAATTTACAATTAGCTGCATCACTTTCAACTGCTTATTTTTTCCACACAAAATTACCTATATTTTATATCAAAACAATTAATATAAAATAAAAGTAAAATCAATTTCTACTTTTATATCCTGCTAAATATCTTATGTAACCTAATATTTTTTTTCACATATAAAACTATTGTACAAAAAATTAATATTAAATAAATTAATGGAGTAAGGCGTTACTTTGCGGAAATCCATCACTATGTGGACAGTCAAAAGTTTTACTTAGCTAAGATCCGCGACAAGCAAAACAATAACAGAAAATTAATAATGTGTGTTTTTCCGTTGGGTTTAGTGGATTTATTTGGAATTTAAACAAAAAACTTACCGAAAATCGGCCATCAATTCTCCACCCACCAACCACTATACACAACACCAAACACACATTATCACTTTTCCATCTTGTAAACGACACGTGTTTCGCCCCAACACGAGGCATCTTCAGGTATAGTAGACTCTACGGTAGACAACCGAAAAGTCTACCGTAGAGTCTACTATATAGGACGGAAAAACACACATTATTAATTTTCTGTTATTGTTTTGTTTGTCGCGGATCTTAGCTAAGTAAAACTTTTGACTGTCCATATACTTAAAATTAATATTTGAAAAATTCTGTATTATATCAAGTGTCATCCACTAAAACTTTAAAATGATGTATATGAACTTGAGCGGATGAATAAAAAGTATTTAATTAACGATTAAAATTTTGAACAAGATACATAAATAAATGTACACTTATAGAGAGAGTCCAAACTAATAGTAGGAATTAAAAAAATAATTGACTATGACTGAATTTTTCTGCATCAGTTTTTATTTCATTTTTATAATCTTATGTCATTATCCATTACTGACGACCAATTGGCGCAGTGGTGCGGCTCGCTCACGGAGACAATGGTCGGGGTTTTAAACCCCACATCGGAATAAATATATGTATGGTCTACAGATATTTATTCAAAGTCTGGTAACCCCGCCATTCTGCACTGAACAAGCGTTGTGGGTTACTGTCTATTCATGCAGAAGTGATGGATTTCACAGCCCATAAATGTCCCATTGTTGGGCTGCCCGTACCCAACAATGGGACATTTATGGGCTGTGAAAAAAAAAATAAAAAGGCGTGTTTAGTGGTGTGATGTGGAATAAATAAGTTTATCGTGACTTTTAAGGTTGGATGCAAAATTCACTACCAGGTTTTGGTAGAATGGCCACTATTTTATCAAGACGTAACATGACAAGCTTCTCGTACATTTCTAAGGTGCCTTTCAAGATATTTCATGTTATTATATTTTACTTGACACTGGCTATATAGCTTATTGTCATCAAAGGGAAAGAACTATCATATTATATTATTGTAATAAATAAACATGGGACTATATAAGTTAATTAATCTGTATTGAAGGCGTCGAAACACGTTAATAGGACTGTGTACTCTAATGATTTATCATGATACAACCAGGTTTGTTACACTGTGATAATACATTGTGAAGGTGGAAGATTTTACTTTGTTTACGATGATGATAATGATACTTTGTGATGATGATGAAATTATATTATTTTATTTTAATTTTTTATGGAGAATTTAAACTCAATATAAAATAAAAATTAACAAGTTATAAATATTTAAAGTCTATTTACTACCAATATAATATAAAATCGTCGCGCCTGTCTTCCGTGGGGGTAGGCAGAGACCACAGATCTCCATCTGCTACGGTCTCGGCATACTTTCCTTGCTTCCTCCACAATCATTCGTCTCCTCATGCAAGCCCGCCGGTTAAGGGTACTTTTGACCTGGCCTTTTTTATAATCTTCAGCAAGCTTTGGTCAAGGTATGTTTTCCGTGGTCTTCCTCTATTTCGCTTCCTTATATTTGGCTATAGCTTGAAACAATAAAAAGTTTACAAGATGGAAAAGTGATAATGTGTGTTTGGTGTTGTGTATAATGGTTGGTGGGTGGAGAGTTGATGGCCGATTTTCGGTAAGTTTTTGGTTTAAGTTCCAAATAAATCCACTTCATTCAGCAGAAAAACACACATTATTAATTTTCTGTTATTGTTTTGCTTGTCGCGGATCTTAGCTAAGTAAAACTTTTGACTGTCCATATAGTGATGGATTTCCGCAAATGAACGCCTGACTCCATTAATAATCTTGAAACAATATATACCGGTCTCTTTAAGCATATAATTAATTTAATTCGAGAAAATCAATAATAACTCTATAACTCCACAAAACTTATTTCTTCAAGCTGTTTCCTCGACAAGATTTGTCCCAAGTCGCACTACACGATATTTCCACTCTAATTATCCTAAATAACGAAAGGTTCGCTCTGCACCGCTCATTTCTCCTGTGTATATATATATATATATTTATATATTTATATATACATTTACTGCGGAAGGATTACTCAATTCCACTACCCACGACCAATTGCCTAAGTGGCGAGACCCACCGCCCACGGACTCAATGGTCGCGGGTTCGATCCCCGCGTCGGAATAAATATATGTATAGCCTACAAATATACAAATTTTCCGAGTCTGGTAACCCCGCCAATCCGCACTGGACAAGCGTGGTGGGTTAACGTCCGTTCCTCCAGAAATGGCCTCCTCGGGCGCAGCAGTGGGACATGTATGGGCTGTGGACTACTAATTTTATTTTAGTTATTTTTTAATAAATAATTAAAAATATAAATATAAATTTATATTAATTGATTAAATTCAATTAATGAATTAATGTTTGAAAAAAAACTATTAACATACACTGGAAGTTTTAAAAAATTGTATTTGAACTTGAGTTAATGAATAAAAAGTGTGTTTATTAAATATTGAAAATTTGAACAAGATATATAAATATACATATATAGGGAGAGTGTGAGCTAATAGTCGGAATTGAAAAAGAAATAAATTTACATAAAAATTGATGACTAAGTGACTGCTGTTGCTGATAGGAAAACTTAAAAAAAGTGTGGAACGTACATATGCACAACATATGCACGGAATTTAATTACGTAAAAGCTATGCGCAAGATGACTCCCGTGTCCACGGATCGGAAGCTGGGCAATTTGACTAAAACGTAATGGGGGGGCTGATCTAATTGTGATGGCGTGATAATCGCCTCAAGGCTTTCAACACCCACTAGTTCATTGACCCCACGCCAGAGGCCGCATCTCACATAACCGCCCGGAGGCTGCAGCTACTGACTATTATTTTCAGCGCCGTTCTGAATCTGAAGGCATCAGTCGGTGCCGAGCCGCCGTCGTGTTAGGACGTTTTTATGCAAGATTCCAAAGACTCGCGCCGCGTAACGTAAAAAACATCGATTCAAAAGCTTATTTTATATACCATTATTATTTATCGAATATAGTTTTGATTATTGCACAAAATAAACGTTTTATTTATACTTTTGACTAAAAAAGTGTTATTTTCAATTAAATAAACGCGAGAGTGTTTTTTAACTGGGTATTTTTTAAAGTTGGTATCAGTGTACAGAACAATTACGATTTGAAACCGCTGCCGGTGAGTTTATTTTATGTTTTGACCGGCGGCTTCCCGTGTGCTGTCATCAACGAGCGGAAATCGACATATGCGAACAAGGAACAAACGTTTCGAAATAGCTTCCAACTTCGTGTGATCAACCCAATGGTAAATAATGTTTGTTTTGTTACAACTTGCCGCCTAGTTATATTTATAAATGATATAGATATAACAATAATAAAATAATAGGAAATAATAAAATAGGATTACTGCCAATATTAATAATATACATATTAGCAGTAATCCTATTTTATTATTTCCTTACTTTCGCTATGCCTGTCTGATTAGTTATTTTCATTGGCACAGTTGGACGATAGAATTGTTATTTTTTTTTTAATAATGTCAGCCTTGCGTGCGATGAAAAAATTTTAAAAATTTTGTTATCCATTTTGTTTTAATTATCATAATGCCTATTACGGGCCATTTTTAAAATTATTACTTAATAGCGTGCGTATTTGAAATATATATTTTTGCAGCGAATTTTATTTATTACATATAAATGGTGTGATTATTTTTTTTGTTGCGTTAAAAGTAAAAGGTGTCGTGATAAAAATTTAGAAAGGGAAAGATGGTTTCGGCACATAGAGAGGATGGATGAAAGAAAACTGAAAAAAAATTACGTTGCGGATGTGAGTGGAAGGGTCGGTGGGAGAAGACTAAGAAGAAAATACCTTGATCAAATCGTTGAATATGTGGACAGTCAGAATTTCTACCTAGCTAAGATCCGCGAAAAGCAAACAAAAATAGAAAAATAATGATGTGTGTTTTTTTTATTGGATGGTTCAGATGTGGATGTATGGGGAACTTAAACTAAATCTTACCCAAAAAAAAAACGGCCGTCAGCAACTCTAGACACTTAACGGTTGTCTTTCGCAGAGTCTGTTATACCTGATGACGCCTCGTGTTGAGGCGAAACACGTGTCGTGTGCAAGGTGGAAAAGTGGTGGTGTGTGTTTGGTTTTGATGTTGTTAATAGTGGTTGGGAGGTGGAGAGTTCCTCGCCGTTTTTTCGGTAAGATTTAATTCCCCGTAAATGCACTTCTTCCAGTAAAAAACACACGTTATTATTGTTCTATTGTTGTTTGCTTGTCGCGGATCTTAGCTAAGTAAAAGTTCTGACTGTCCACATAGTAATAGATTTCCGCAAAGTAACGCCTGATGC
Organism: Baronia brevicornis; assembly: GCA_031353405.1. Classification (NCBI taxonomy): domain Eukaryota; kingdom Metazoa; phylum Arthropoda; class Insecta; order Lepidoptera; family Papilionidae; genus Baronia; species Baronia brevicornis. The sequence goes on along the minus strand of JASFAT010002857.1, from coordinate 92,441 downwards.
CATTAATCAAGTCGCTGAAGTTCTCAAAAATAGTCCAGGTCAGTAGTAACCTTAGCCGGCGAGATTGTACGAAGAGAGTAATGATCATGTGGATCAAGCAAGTAAAGTGTACCGAGACCGTAGCAGATGCTGATCTTTCATCTCTGCCTATCCCTACGGGCTGTTTCCTGCATGATCATATATGTATATGTGTATAAGTGTATGTATTAAAAATACAAGTTTACAATCTGGTGTGCACTATATAATTTTTATAACTACATTGCAGAGTTTATGTCCTTTGTATTCTGTAATAACTGTAATATTATTCGTCGTATCTACAAGTTAGTTGATGACCCTAGATCAGTGGTTATAATTGGCACTTTACTTTCGAGTCAAGTAATCCGAGTTCAAATCCCAAAAACTAGTCAAACACATAAATGAGATGTTCGAATTGTAGACGCAATTTGCAATTATCCGTTGCCTCGATGACATTGTATCCAAAATCTTCTCTGATCATATAGATCATACAAATCGTTTTATTGAATGAAAAATAATTGTATATTGGTGATGAGTTGCCCCTAATTAGTCACAACGACTTCAGTCTATATGTCTTTTTATGCGATAAGAAGGAAAACGAACGGACGAAGGACGTGTTACCTGATGGAAAGCGTAGACATTTGCAGTATCTTTGCTGTCCATGGCTGGACATAAGCTTCCCCCAGAAGCGCCAACTAGCCCGATGTTTGGCTTCACGCATCCAGTCTCCGCCAGCCGCCATGCGCAGATCGTCGCACCATGACAGAGCTGGCAGAAGCTGTATAAATGAAGCCGAAGATGAAGTAGGCCTTTATCGTGGAGCGGACTGTAGATTGATTGATTGACTGACTGAATGGATCATCATATTATATTGACGAAATGAATATACGAATGAATTGAATACACGGAGACTATTTGACATAGAAAAATCGCATCATTTTTACACGCTTCACGGGTTTATGTAATTATATTGGGTGATTAAATAAGGATTTATGTAAATATTTTGTTGAGTAACGCTTTCGGCCGACGTAGTTTCTCCCGTCACAATTATTAATACAAACACACTAGTAGTGACCGAGCGAAACTAGAAATTCGACCAAAAATCGAAGTGCGATATCGGCTTCTATTCAATTTCGCTGCTAGAACTTTTATTAACATGGACAATGTATAATATAAATTATACGCGGTATTTTTTAATTATTTTCTATATATATATATATATATATATATATATATATATATATATATATATATATATATATATATATATATATATATATATATATATATATATATATATATATATATATATATATATATATATATATATATATATATATATATGAGAAAATAATAATATTTTTTTATATATGTATGTATAGCCATATTCGAAAAATGAACGAATCGGTATGTCTTAACATGAGCCTGTTTAGTAGGACCTACTATACTTCATCTAATTTTAAATAAATAAATAGAAAATAGAAATAGAAAAACTTTATTTTTGACACCATTTTTTTTACAATTACCAAAATTAAATCCTTAATAATATTCTATATACAAATAAAAAAACACAAAACAAAAAGAAAATAATTTTAATCTAACGAGTGTCATAAAATGGTTCTTACTCAGCATATGCCGGGTGTTCTATTGGAGCACCCGGCGCTGGTTTTCAGCAAGAACCAACGTGGTCAGATCGCGGACCACAGTGACGACATTCATACTGACACACTCGTACATACAAATACATCCATATATATAACTACTCATACTTATATACACATACACATAAATACACGTACAGTACAATGGAATTAAAAAACAAAAAGTCATATATAATAAAACTGTAACCTTGGCGGTCGAATAATATAATATATTAAAATGGCATGTGTTTATTATACTGGTTGTATTTCTCTTATTACTGCAACTGACTAGATAATCAACACCTGTGTTCGTCGGTTGAAATAGGTGAAGCGGGAATACATACCTATATATAAACGTTAATACCACGCTGACCTAGATGCAGTATACAAGTAGTGGTCTATATATCGAAAGCCAATTAGAGATCCCGGCATCGGGATAAATTAGTCAGACATGCAACACTCCATCCAATTTCACCTGCTAAATTACAAAAATAATAAATAAATAAATAAAAATGTAATCTTGGCGGTCGAATAAATATATATGTTGTCTCAACACGGACCTCCCTTGTGAGACCTATTATACTCCACTCGATATCATCTCTTAAATAACACAAATAAAAAAATAAATATTTTTTTAATTTATATAATATTTTCTGTCTTATTTGTGTTACTGACAGACAGACGACTGATTGGCTCAGTGGCGGGGCCATTGACTCCGTGGGCGAATTCGATTCTGGCATCGGAATAAATATATATATATATATATATATATATATATATATATATATATATATATATATATATATGGATTTATAAATATTTATTTCGAGTCTGGTAACCCCCCAATCCGCATTTCCGTTCCTGCCCTTTCCTTTCTTCTCTATCCTTTCCTTTCCTCTCCGCCAATCCACGGTCTGCCGTGCCGAATCTCCCCGGGGTACTATAGTTCCTTACCTCAGCATGCAGGGCTCTGCTGGGGCTGACCTTCATCCTCCCTTGCGGCTCGTAGGATTCATTACGACGAATTTAATATTAGGTATATTAAATTTGTTGAAAAAATGACGGCGACGTGGTTCGCCACCCGTCACGTCCTGATTCTCACGAGGGCGAGAAGCGATTAACGCAGAGCCGTTTCGTTGCGATGAATGGTAGCCGATGGAGCTCTGCGGTCTCTGCCAACCCCTGCTAGGCGTGAATATATAAAAAAATATATTTGTTTGTGACATATGTTCTATATAGAGTTATTTATATTGTAAGTTATGGATTCGCAAATAAATTTTCCTATCCTAATTATTTCTCAATAAAATCCAATTCCAACTGAATTAGAACCTTCCGGGTTCAAACCTACCTTTGCCTACCAAGTTGGATACGTCGACCATTAAGCAAAGCTGCCATAGAGCGACAATAAACAACTGTGACAAGCGTAAAAGTGCTAATATTGTCTTAACTTGTTATTTAATATATTCTATCGCGGTTCCTATCACAGATGTAGGAGGTAAATATTGGCTTTCAACCAGAAATCTATATATTGACGCAACCAAGCGACAAAACAGATGTCAAAAAAGAACAATTATTTCATACACACACACGTCTGCACACACAAAATTAGCCAAATCGGTCCAGCCGTTTTCGAGTTTTAGCGAGACTCAATATCAATATCAATATCAACCCGCGGCAGTCCACTGCTGGACATAGGCCTCACCCAAGGCGCGCCACCTAACCCGATCTTCGGCTACACGCATCCAGTCTCTGCCAGCCGCCTTGCGCAGAACGTCGCTCCATCTAGCAGGAGGGCGTCCCACACTACGTTTGCCGAGCCGCGGTCTCCACTCCAGCACTCGTCTACTCCAACGATTGTCGGTTCTCCGACAAACGTGTCCAGCCCATTGCCACTTCAGTCTGCTAACTTGAAGAGCAATGTCAGTGGCTCTGGTTCTCAGGCGAATTTCTTCATTTCGAATTCTGTCCACCAGAGAAACCCCGAGCATAGCTCTCTCCATAGCCCTCTGAGCGACTTTGAGCTTGGCGAGGAGACGGACTGTCAGTGTCCACGTCTCGGCACCGTAAGAGAGTACGAGACTAACGAACAGCAATTGATTTTTATATATATAGATAGTGTTTAATCTAAGTTTATTTTTTCTATGTCTACTGTTTTGATATTTATGTTATAACACTTATGTATTATTTACGAAGGGAAGACCCCAGTTACCCATAACACAGGGAATCCTAGTGTAGGATCTAGTGTCCTGTAGTGTATTTAAACATTTTGAAAATAAAGATATTATTATTATATACCACCATCAATAGAAACTTTGGTACAGCTTCGAAACTGACTGTTCTTGTGTAATCAGATACGATTTTTTCAGAAACCTTAACCGCTTTTTTTTTTTTGATTTTGTTGGTAAGTTTTCATTCTTTTTTATGGGATAGGAGGGCAAACGAGCAAGCGTGTCGCCTGATAGAAAGCAATCAACACCGCCCACGGGAACCGCGACACCGCAGGAGTCGCGGAAGCGTTGCCAGCCTTTTAGGTATGTATAGGCTTGTTTTTTAAAGGTTCCATCCAATGTCGTAACGGTTCGGAAAGACCGCCGAGGGTAGCTGATTCCACAAACTGGTGATGCGTGGAAAGAAGTTACGAGAGAAACGCACCGTAGTAGATCGCCACTTGATGAAACAACACACATAAAATTTTTCTTTACGGCGAGTTATGCGGTGGCCAAATATAAGGAGCGAATAAATAAAAATATTTAAGTAAAATTTAACTTTAATGGGAATCTCCACTATGGCCTGGTGGTAAGTGTTACAAAAACCTAACCTATCTTTGGGAACGAAATAAGATATAAGGGTATTGAAGAAATTTTGATAGATAACATATTCTCGACGCATAAATCGAAGGAAGCGTAGTAGCAAAGCTACTACGCTTCTTCTCAGAGATCAACTCAGAGTTCTTTTTTTTTTTGCGCGGGCCCTGAATACGATAAAGCTGTTAAAGCCAATAGGCTACCAGCATTAACATCTTCGAATCCCACAGAGTTCTTTTTATGAATTCATAAATGTATCACTAATGTATTAAAACCTTTTATATTTTATTACTTTTTTTACATTCAATTTTACAATGAAAAAAACAATTGTTATAAAACAAAATGTTTTAGTTCGATATATAATGAGATATAAAATGTAAAGTGAAAAGTGTTAATAAACTATAAATTATTATATAAATGTATAAAGAAACGCAAGAATAAATTAATATCGTTTTGAAGAATTTTATTTGAAGAAGCCCCCTAAAGATCCCGGGTGTAGCCGTAAGCAGTACGGCAGGCACGCTATAGTACGTACACAATACATTTAGGTTAAGTCCGTTACTATAAAATTAATTTCAAGTATTATTGTTCTAACATATGCAATGTTGACATCATGCGATCCGTTGGTATGTAAGACGTTTTATTATTTCTACAGTCGCTGCATACTTTCGTCAAATTAACGATGTTAACATATGTAATTTCGTGCTTTTGGAACCCTCCCTCCCTTGTTACACGTGAACCCAAAATGTAGAGTTTTGGGTCTTTAAAATTTACGCATGTGATGTCACAAAGGTTAGTACATATCACTCGATGTCACACTTTATAAAGTATAAACACATGACTCGATGTCACACTTTATACTTTCATTAAATGAACGATGTTAACATATGTAATTTCGTGCTTTTCGAACCCTCTCCCCCCTCTTGTTACACGTGAACCCGAAGTGTATAGTTTTAGGGTCTGTAGAATTTACGCACGTGATATCACAAAGGTTAATAATACACATCACTCGATGTCACACTTTATACTTTCGTTAAGTAAACGAAAGTATAGAGTTTTAGGGTCTTAAAAATTTACGCACGTGATGTAACAAAGGTAATTCTTATCACTCGATGTCACACTGTACTTTCATTAAATGAACAATTAACATAAAGGCGCCATCTATAAATTACGTCATATAAACTTCGTGCTTTTGAAGCCCCCTTGACACAAGTTTAGGATTTTAGCACTTTATATTTACCCACGTAGTGCCACAACAGTTAAGACTCTTCACCTTTTTATCATCTGATATCACACTTTGACTTTGACCTCTTCCCTCCCCTTAACGTGTGACGAAATTTACTAATGACCTCGTAGTTGATATAACTGCAGGAATATTATTTAATCTAACTGACTACGATAATAACGAAAGTCAAATATTTATTAGTGGACTTAGACGTTATCCTGTACCATATCTGAAAAAATTTAGAGGCATAATTCGTTGAAAAATTAAAAACAAATCGGAGGCAGTCATGAGGACTGCCGACGGAAGTGAAATTTGAAACTAATTTTAATATTAATAACATACTTAGTACCTACTTACTCTCAGTGTAAAGGCTCGTTTTTTGAAGGCTCCAATTTCTTATCGATTCGAAAACACCACAGGACAGTGTTGCGTGGAAAGAAGTTTCTGGAGAAACATCTGCCTGGATTGTCTTTTACTCGTGAAAAGAGATAGATGATTAATGTCCGCAAATAAAATTTTGACTTGCCTACTCGATTAATCGAATGGAGCACGATGGGGAAAAAATCGAATCGAAACGTTAGATTAGAAGTTGTCTAAAAATATTCAATTCAATTTGGGCTCTTAGAAAGTTCTTACGAACTTCAAAGGCTGCCAATTCGTAAAAATGAAAACTAGATAAAAAGGACCGTCGAAAAAAGCCGGGGTCAATTTCTTATTACATTATTATACCATATTAATTTATCGATTGACGAACTAATTGGTACAACGACAGGGCTGACGCTTACAGAGTCAATGACGCGTATGATTCTCAATAACATATATATGATCTAAAGTTCTGGGACTTATCAGAGTCTGGGAGCCTTAACATATTGCATATCACATATATAGTTAGTTGTACACTGAGAAAGCTTCCTCAACACTCTTCCCATGCAAGCTCGCCGGTTAAGTAAGTACTCTTGATCTGACCTTATTTAAAAAAACTTCGGCAATTTGGTCAAGGTATGTTTTCCATGGTCTTCCCTTATTAACTCTTTCATCTACATTCGCAAGGTAAATTTCTTTTGTAAGTCTTCTTTCATCCATCCTCTCTATCTGCCTAAACCATCTAAGCATCCCTTTCTCAACTCAACGTTAAAAATTAACCGTAATAAATCGCCCTTCGTCTAGATGGTGGGGATGAAGCTTTTCTTTTTGGCAAGTTTAGTATCAGTGGAATTCAGCGGCAGATATGAACCATCTAGTCGAGGTGGTTTATTATTTATTTTTTTTTTTAACGGCCATATATGTCCCACTGCTGAGCACGGGCCTCTCCATTTCTGGAGGAACGGACGTTAACCCACCACGCTTGTCCAATGCGGATAGGCGAGGTTACCAGAACCGGAATAAAATATTTGTAATCCATACATATATTTTATTCCGATGCGGGGATCGAACCCGCGACCATTGACGCCGCGGGCGGAGGGCCCCGCCACTGAGCTAATTGGTGGTTTATTATTATAATTAATATAATATTAAATAAGTGTTATGAATGCCATTCTCAATGAATACCATACTATCCTTATACGGATGGCCGTACATACACAGTCGGATGCGCGTGCTGGAAATATTTAATTTCGCGTACGTATTACACTATAGAGCCGGCCCATTCATCCTACAGACAAATAATATGCCATCCTTGACAAAGTATTCGTCTGCAGCGTGGCTCTACCACTTCTGAAGAAACTACTTAAGAAACTTTGTGTTTTATTGGTCACGTAAAGCAAGCTATCAAGATAAAAACACTCGAGAGAACAATTGGAATTATAACACAGAGCCAGTGGAAACAAGTTGCCCTTTAGTAAGTTTCAACAGTGATTTTATTGGCAATCCCCCAAGACTTTCCTAATTTGGTGCGGTTGGTTAATAAAGCCCATTAAGGGAGATCCCCTTTTAGCATTATCGTCTTGAATTATATTTTTATTAGCATTGTGAGAACAAAGAATTTAAAATGTTTAGATAAATGTCCATTATTATACTTACTTTTGAAATGAGATTTTCATTCTGGACTTCCAAATAATTTGAAATTTTATTCTGTTATCGTTTCATAGCATCAGCTTAGTCGCAAGCGTGCCGACCGTCCCGGGATCGGTCTCCCTGACTGACCTCCATCCTCGTAGCGGATGGAGATCTGTGGTCTCTGCTTAACCCTACAGAGAGACAAGCGTGTTTATATGTATGTATGTATATATCATGAGTATGTATCGTTCAGAGTTCCTATCTATGGAATCAATGGTCGCGAGTTCGATTCCCGCGCCAAAATAAATATATACAATATTATGTATGGCCTACATATGTTTATTGCGAATCTGTTTACACTACATTAGACAAGCGAGGTGGAAAAAAAATTTTTTTTCGCATCCCATAAATGTCCTAATGCTACGTACGGACCTCCTCATTTCTGAATGAACAGACATTAACTGACCACGCTTGTCCACTGCAGATTGGGTGGGTAACCATACTCAGAATAAAGATCTGTAGGCCATACATATATTTATAGTGATGCGGAAATCGTACCTGGGACCTTTGACTCCATAAGCGATAACCCCGCCTCTGACCAAATTATTATACAAACAAGAAAATCATTTTATATCTTGGTTCCCGGTATTAAATAGCTTACCCTATTCTACCGTTGATTATAAAATACCACTTTTCATCAATACACATTGCACTTCTTCTTCTAAGTGTGCCTCTCCAGCCTACGAAGGTTGGCGACCAATTCAGCACAGCTCTCCTCTTTCGTGAGGTTCAGCATTTCTGGAGCACTCCCTATCCCGGTCCACTCCCTGATATTACGTAGCTAAGACTTCCTTCTCCAACTAACTTGTCTTTTGCGCGCGACTTATCTCATCATGATCAGTTACAGCAGTTTGTATTATATTATTATATGTATATTTTATGTATATATTATATTACTATATGTATATATGTATTATATATAAACTTGAAATCTGCGTCGGTATGTGATCCTCCGGGAGATTTTTTTATTTCAAATCTTCGAAGTCACTCCAGTGGATGTCCACCAGATGAATTATAAGCTTTAACTATATTCACCTTCGATCAGTTGTGTAGTTTAGATACCATTGTCCCGGTATGTGATCCTCCAGGAGATTTCTTCATTTCGAATCTCCGAAGTTAACTCTAGTGGATATCCACCAGAGGAATTATAAGAGCTATAACTATATTCACCTTCGATCGATAGTGTAGATACCATTGCCTCGGTATGTGATTCTCTGGGAGATTTCTTCATTGCAAATCTCCGAAGTTAACTCTAGTGGATATCCACCAGAGGAATTATAAGAGCTGTAACTATATTCACCTTTGATCGATAGTGTAGATACCATTGCCTCAGTATGTGATTCTCCGGGAGATTTCTTCATTGCGAATCTCCGAAGTTAACTCTAGTGGATATCCACCAGAGGAATTATAAGAGCTATAACTATATTCACCTTCGATCGATAATGTAGACACCATTGCCTCGGTATGTGATTCTCCGGTAGATTTCTTCATTTCGAATCTCCGAAGTTAACTCTAGTGGATATCTACCAGAGGAATTATAAGAGCTATGATTAACTATATTCACCTTCGATCGGTACTATAGTATAGATAGATACCATTGTTTCGGTGTATGATTCTCCGGGAGATTTCTTCATTTCGAATCTCCGAATTTACTCTAGTGGATATCCACCAGAGAAATTATTAGTTCTATAAGTATATTCACCTTCGAACGATAGTGTAGTTTTAGACTAATCGACATCTGCGCGTATCCATAATTAAAACATCACATGCACGAGATGCGCCGGTTCCGTGTCTATTAATAATTGATGGTACGTTCAGCGCTGGCGATTGTATCCTTCATGTAGACAGAGACCGTCAGACGCTTTGAAGTGTTTGTAAACCGTTTAGAGACAGAGCTGTTATAACGTGATATACCATAACATAACATTTTTTTTTAATCATTAATCAACTGTTTACTTTCAATTCTTTTGTTTCACCCAAAAAATGTATAATAAAACGCGGGCGGCGTTGGTTTACCATCGGGTGACACGCTTCGTATCTTTGATGAAGCGGTAGAGCCACGCTGCAGAAGAATACTTTGTCAAGAGTGGCATATTATTTGTCTGTGGCACGAATGGGCCGGCTCGCCCGGGGAAGTACCTCACTCCCGCGGAAAACAGGCGTGTGAGTGGTAGCTTAGCTACCGCGCTCCGTCCGGTGAGCGAGTCCGGTGAGGATTGAGTTCCTCATCCCATAATGTCACCTTTCTTAAAGGCCCGCAACGCCTCTATGGGCGGCGTTGATTGCTTTCCATTAGGTGACACGCATGCTCGTTCGCCTTCCTTTCCCATAAAAAAAAAAAACTTTTAACCGGCGATCTTGTATGAAGAGATCGTAACAGATGAAGATTCGCGTCTGCCTACCTCCCTACGGGAAACAGGAGTGATGATATGTATGTATGTGATATTAATTGATACATATTTTTCTTATTATTATATCTTTTTCTCATTTATATACGTCTGGATTTTAAAAGCGTGAATTCAAAAAGAAAACATTTAAATGATAAGAAATTTATTAAGATAAGAAATTGATTTAAATGATAAACATTTCAATGATAGAAAAATGAAATGATATTGAACATCTAATATTGTTTGACTATCATTAGACCTCGTTCCCATAACGTAAAAGTTCCAAACTTTAAATTTATGCTCACAATTCGCATGTATTTAAATTCGAATGGAGACTACGGGACTTTCTCGTATATATAAATTGAAAACTGCTAGCTAACTTTATTCAGACTTCTGATTTCACTTCAATGGATGGTCTAAATGAATGTTATATGATATAAAATTTCTAATAAGATCAACTTCTTTTTCAATGTCAAATATGAGTACACATACAATTGGTCTGTGGGTTTCCCACTTCATTAAAAGTGGGTAAATTGTCACCATAAATCTCAAATATGCTACCCTAAATATACTGGGATTTTTGAAAATAATAATCATATCCTTACGATCCCTTCCTTCGTCAATCCACGGTCTGCCGTGCCAATGGATGCGTGGCTAGGGGGCGAGCTTAGTCGCAAGCGTGCCTTACCTCAGCATGCGGGGCACTGCTAGGGCTAAGCTCCATCCTCCCTTGTGGCTCGTGGGCTTCACTATGGCGAATTTTAATAAACCTAATTTGTTAAAAGAGGACGGCGATGTGGTTCGCCACCCATTACGTCCTGATTCCCACGAGGGCGAGACTAACGGAGAGCGGTTTCGCCACGATGAAAGTGAGAGAAAGATTAGATGAAAAGATGGATGAGTGTGGAAGAAGCAGGGTGTGCCGGGAACGTTGAGTGTATTAATAGGGCATCAGTTATTTATTTACTTCGCCGGCACAACGATCTACAGTGTGCCTTGGCATTCGATACGAGAACCCGCCACTAGTCACGATGTCAGGCTGCCTCTCTCCAATTGTCTGCCTAAAGCTCGCTCAGGTCGGCGATCACTGCGTCGCTCCATACACCTTTTTTTTACTCCGGGAAATCCGATTACAGATGCCCTGCCACCCTAGGGGGACGGAGGGTTATGTCGGACTCCGGCGTGTGCACGTCTACCGACTAAAACCCCACGACGGCCGCCATTGGCGCCAAGGAGAAGTCCCGGGATCTCTTAAAGAACTGCTTCTGCCGGAGCTCCTCCGGTGCCTCGCTCACTAAGCCCGTCTTGGGGGTTGCGTGAGTTCGCTACCCCCGACACCCTCGCGGTGCTTAACCGGTGATTCCTGCCATAGGGAACCACCGTTCTCCTTAAGGGCGCTTGATGAGCACTGTGGACCCTCACCTAGTGCCCACGATCTCAAATACAACTAAGGTAACCAGCCGGACGTGAACCAGACAGTCGCCCTAGGTCAGCAATTTACGCCACTATGTATATATGTATGTTAGTCAATTTCAGACATACTGCCCTTCGAGTGTTTTTAAATTTTCTACCTGACGCTGGTTTTCAGAAAATCCAATGTACATAGCTAGATCCTTTGTGTTATCTATGGTGTTGCATATGTCTATACGCGGCGTTGATTGCTTTCCATCAAACGCTTTCGTGGACGCTGACAGTCCGTCTGCTTCATAAACTCAGAGTCGCTCAGAGAGCTATGGAGAGAGCTATGCTCGGAGTTTCTCTGGTAGATATGTTTCGGAATGAACAAATCCGCCAGATAACTAAAGTCACCGACATAGCCTTTCGAATTAGCAAACTTAAGTGGCAATGGGCTAGTCACGTCTGTCGGAGATCCGACGATCGTTGGAGCAGACGAGTGCTGGAGTGGAGACCGCGTCTCGGTAAACGTAGTGTGGGACGCCCCCCGGCTAGATGGTGCGACGATCTGCGCAGGGCGGCTGGCAAAAACTGGATGCGCGTAGCCGAAGATCGGGCTAGGTGGCGCTCCATGGGGGAGGCCTATGTCTAGCAGTGGACTGCCGCAGGCTGCTGATGATGATGAAACGCTTTCTCCTTTGCCTCCACATCTCATAAAGAAAAGTCTGCCCTTAAGTAGCGTAATATGCTACGGCATGGAATATTATGGCGTATAATTAAAATCTCCATGAAAGACGGTATATATTGACTCGCTTACTGGCATGCCTACCTGTTCCGTGAGAATACTATTTTTGAATTCATAATTATGCCAACGTGAAAACGTATTTTCATTACAACGAATTGGTACATATCTATTATTGATTCAAAAATAATCGTTTTTATTTATATAATGTATAAGGATGTTAGCGGAGCGAATGTATTTTTACATCGTATAGTTCACTTGACTGAATTTATGGGAATGTTTACCCGATGATTCGGTTAGAAATGAAAAATATACTATTGTTTGCTTACTTTATTTTTTTAAAAAAAACATATTTATAATATCATAATTTGTCGAAAATGATGGCGACGTGGTTCGCCACCCGTCACGTCCTGATTCTCACGAGGGCGAAAAGCGACCAATGACGAGCCGTTTCGCTGCGATGAATGGCAGCGGATGGAGCTCTGTGGTCTTTGCCAACCCCTGCGGGGTGAATATATAAAAAAAAATAAAAAAATAAAATATCTGCCCTGTAAAAAATAAATCAACGTGAAGGGCAGAAAAGTGATATTAATAAATAAGTAAAATAGGAATAATTTTTAATCTTCACTGAACTACCCACATAAAAAGTTCTTAATTTTTTTTTATAATAACTATGGTGAGTGTTAATAATCTAATGTATGGTTGCGTTACAAATATGAATATTTTATATAACAAATAAAACCTCATTTTGAAATCTCAAAATCCCGGTCAAGCAAGCCATTACAATATGGACAGTCAATATATGGACAGTCAAAAGTTTTACTTAGCTAAGATCCGCGACAAGCAAAACAATAACAGAAAATTAATAATGTGTGTTTTTCCGTTGGGTTTAGTGGATTTATTTGGAACTTAAACCAAAAACTTACCGAAAATCGGCCATCAACTCTCCACCCACCAACCACTATACACAACGCCAAACACACACTATCACTTTTCCATCTTGTACACGACACGTGTTTCGCCCCAACACGAGGCATCTTCAGGTATAGTAGACTCTACGGAAGACAACCGAAAAGTAACGCCTGACTCCATTAATAAGCCATTACAACTTTTAAAAATAAATTGACAAGACGTCTATCAATGCGTGACAAGAACAGTTAATAGAAAATAGCTGCGCGCGGGAAAGAGATAGGACGATGTTTATGAAGAGACAACACATTGCTGCAACATTTTCGAATTTTGGAATGCTTTCGATCGTTTTACCAACATAAAGAAGCAAATAGTTGAAGAGAAGAAGTAAGGTGAAGGGAAGTGAAACTTAAAGTGTACAGAAGGTAAACTAGTGACCGATTTCATTTTTCTGTTCCCCGAACCCCAATTCGTAACTATATATAGGTCAGGTTGTTGTGTGACAGGTGACTATCATCCTCTATTTCTTTCTTACCGACGCTGTTATTTTAGATCCCTTTGTTCGTGAAATGTCCACGTTTTATCTATTCCTTTCTTACTCTCCTCTCTTTCTTACGCCTTTTTGTATGGGATAGGAAGGCAAACGAGTAGGCGTGTCATCTGATGGAAAGCAACCAATGCCGCACATAGACATCCGCAGTGCAATAGGCAGTGCAGAAGCGTTGGGGGCCTTTAAGGAAAGTATCATTATCGGAGGGACGAGGGAGGGGGGGGAGGGGAGGTTAGGGTTTGGGCCTCCGGAACTCAACCGCTCACCGTACGAAGCGCGGTAGCTAAGCTACCACTCACACGCCAGTTTTCTGCGGAAGTCCGTCTGCAGCGTGGCTCTACCACTAGAATATCCTCCCTCGGGTGGATTCGACCTCGGGTGCCAGTGTTAGTTTGTGTTACAAATTTTCATGTTAACTCATAATATTTATCCGAATATTGTCGTGTATTTAATGTTAAAATATTTGAGAGAACATCACTAAGGCGGCGTTTGATAAAAGGTGATATTCATTAGACAATGCGTACCTCTCTAACCAACATTTATTGATGTTTAAGTGATTCTTGTTTTTAAAAGCCGTTTTGTTTCCCGAACGTTCTTCAAAACTATGCTAATGGGTAGTCTAACAATATACTGCACTAATTATTTATTAGCCGCGAGTTGAATTTACTTTTTTATGGGATAGGAAGGCAAACGAGCAGGCGTGTCACCCGATGTAAAACGATCTATATTGACCATAAACATCCGCAGTGCCATAGGCAGTGCAGAATCGTTACCGGCCTTTATGGAGTGTCATTATGGGAGAGGGAGGGAGGAATGGGGGGGTTGGGCCTCCGGAACTCAACCGCTCACCGTACGAGGCACGTTAGCTAAGCTACCACTTAGACGCCGGTCTTCTGCGGGAGTGTGGTACTTCCCCGGGCGAGCCGGCCCATCATGCTACAGACAAATTATTCGTCTGCAGCGTGGCTCTACCACTTTGAAACTACTCTTAGTAATCGAGTTCCGTATTAATTGTAATTCTTACTTTATATTACATATTTTACCTAAATGGCGCAGTGTCGGAGAGACCTTCCCGGGACCTTATTCGCGGGCTCGATTCTTGCGTCAAAATAAATATTTTGCTATTTTAATACATTTATACTGAATCCGGGTGTTTATCCTTGTCATTCTTGTCTCTATAATGACACCCGGAAGAAATGCTATTATGAGACTGTGAGGGTAAAAGATTTTGTCTTACTTATTTGATCTGCAATCTTGGGGGACAAAACTTACGCGATCTGTTCTTCTGATAATCTCTTTTGACTTAAGTTCTTTCTGGGTGGCTGTACAAATGAATTCTTTGTTTTCTTTCACTTATGTTTGGCACCTTTTTAAGCTTCAATGTCAGTTGTATTATTTTTTTGTTTTAATTAAAATCCTAAAAAAAATCAATTCCACTGGCCATGTTGCGCGATTTTATTATACAAAAGTATGTATTTACTTTAAATTCTAAATTTATACATTGATGATTGGATGGATGAAAGACGACTGGCAAAGATGGATGAGAGACGACTGGTAAAAGAAATTTACGTTGCGGATGTGGATGGAAGGGTCGTTGGGGCAAGACCACAAAAACATACCTTAACCAAATTGCCGAAGTTTTTAAGAACGGCCAGGTCAAGAGTACCCTTAACCGGCGGGCTTGCATGAGTAGTCATGAGTGTGGAGGAAGCAAGGAAATTTTGCCCAGATGGTAGCAGACGGAGATCTGTGGTCTCTGCCTATCCCTATGGGAGACGCGTGACGATGTGTATATATATGTATGAATATTGTTCATATTCGATCAAGTCGCAGCATGCGTATCTATAGCGAAATATGTATAAACAAACTTATAGCGAATGTATTTAAAGCGGTCATTATGTTAAAAATTACTCTATTTACTATTTTATTTTTTCTTAGATTTAGGTACCCCGATCTGTTGCGACTCGAATTTCAACTATAAAACCCAGGAATAAGACGTAAAAACGTGGAATAAACCGACGTTGCGTCACTTCGAGCGATACGTACTAATTAAACGTGTTTGCCAGCTAAGTGTTTGTGAATGTATTCAATTTAGATCGTTAATTTGAAAACATAGGGACTTTTCACATGAATATTCTTCTTGTGGGGACAACTTTTTTATGGTTACCATCTATAGCGTCATATGGCAATCGTCAGTAAAAATCAAAACCATAATAAAAAAAAAAACCAAAAGCTATGATCGGTATGTCTCTGGTGAATAAGATTGGCAATTAATATATCTGCCATACATAAAAAAATCACTGACATTTCAATTTATTTAAGGTGGCTGTGATATCATTTATCACAGCCACCTTAAATAAATTTAAATGTCAGTGAATTTTTTTGTATGGCAGATATCTTAATTTGCTTACCTGGATCATATCATGACATATGACACATAAAATTGTCAAGTGCTCTGATTAGTACGAGAGTTTGTCTCGCATCGCTAAAAATGGAGAAGAGGTGCTGAACTGACTTCCGAACTCCACTAGCTGGAGGAGCACTATTAGAAGGTGGTAAATTACACGCTGGTAATTTACCACCACGTATGAATTGATCAAATAAACATATGTATAAAATTTTTTACGCAATCGCATAAAAATGAAGCTACAGGGTGGCAATTCACGAGATACTGACTCCGTGCCGCATACGGCCTCCTTTCCAGTAACTAGGAACGCATAAACATACATCTAATTACTACTACATCTAATTACTACTACTACATCTAACTACACGACAACCCAAAGCGTTTCTTGATCGCCAGCCTTGGCGCCAATCGCTTGCCCGAATCTCGCTCAAATCAGCTATCACTGCGTCGCTCCATCGGTACTTAGGGTGAGGTCAAGCAGACAGTATTGCCATGTATATATTGGCCGACAACGCTTCCGTGACTTCTGCGGTATCGCGGTTGTCTATGGGCGGCGTTGAATGCTTTCCATCAGGCGGCACGCTTGCTCGTTTGCCTTCCTATCCCTTAAAAAAAGTGTATGCCCTTTCGGCACCACGATCAGCACTCATCCTCTCCAAGTGACTGAGCCAACGGAATCTATGCGTCCAATTTAGTATCATATTTTATTGTAAAATTTAATTTGTGAATAATTAATTTACTAAAGTTTGTTTATTTTTGTAACTATTGCTGCATTGCGGCCGTATATAATTATTTTAATAACACAAATAACAAAGTTATGGTATGGTAAGTAAACAATGAAATGTACTTGTAATAAATATACGTATTATTATGAAATATAGGGTGTTTGGTGGCCTAATTAAGAATAATCAGTAAAGGTATTGCATGGTGGCAGCATTTAGGAAACTTCGTCAGTCTTCTCGTCGCCCATATCTCAGAGCCTGAAGACGAAAGTCTTCGACCAGTGTGTCCTCCCCTACGGCGTCGAAACGTAGACGCTGACAGTCCCTCTGCTTCATAAGCTCAGAGTCGCTCATAGAGCTATGGTCGGAGTTTCTCTGGTAGATATGATTCGGAATGAACAAATCCGCCAGAGAACTAAAGTCACCGACATAGCCTTTCGAATTAGCAAATTAAAGTGGCAATGGGCTGATCACGTTTGTCGGGGATCCGACAATCGTTGGAGCAGACGAGTGCTGGAGTGGAGACCGCGTCTCTATAAACGTAGTGTGGGACGCTCCCCGGCTAGATGGTTCGACGATCTGCGCAGGGCGGCTGGGAGAAACTGGATGCGTGTAGCCGAAGATCGGGCTAGGTGGCGCTCCCTGGAGGAGGCCTATGTCCAGCAGGGGACTGCCGCGGGCTGTTGATGATGAGTAAAGGTATTATTGGTTATTTTCTGCCAATACTGAGAGAACATTCTGCTTGTTAGTCATTAAGACCTAACACATTACTAAGCCATTTCCGCCATATCTCCCGACCACCCAGATCGCTGGATCTCCCTTTGAATTTTTTGCTTGGGTGTACCATAAAAGAAAAGTTTATGAATCAAACCCCACGAGATCTCAGCACTAAAAGAATAGGTTAACGGCATCTCGAAGTTCACTACTTTAGCGAGTAGCACAGAATACTGTAGCTAATATAATATATTAATAATACTATTTATATATCATTACTATTACGTAATACTGTAGTAGAATACTGTAATAATTCTACAGTGTGCCCAACAAATTGTCCAAATACGTCAACAAAAATGGATAGAGCATACTCTTCGGCGCCACGCCAGTCATATCCCCAAACAAGCCCTCGAATGGAATCCGCAGGGTAAAAGAAAATGCAGAAGATGGGCCTATCCTGGAGCGAAGTGAGGCGTATGGCCTCCGACAGGTCGAGATGGAGAAACATTGTGTATGCCCTATACTACTTAGACTCGGAGAGAGAGAGACAGAGAGAGAGAGAGAGAGAGAGAGACAGAGAGAGAGAGAGAGAGAGAGAGACAGAGAGAGAGAGTGCCCAACATTTAGACGACATGATTTTAAAAAAATAAAACCCACACTTCTGTTCTTCGTTATTGAATTTTATTTTTATCCTTTGTATATTTTTATATTATTTATGTTTTAAAATTCCGTCGGACACCCTATACATTATAACAGATTTCTATTTTGTATTCCCAATATAACTTAACTCTGGCCTTTACTTCCCGTCTCTCAGCTACTCAGTGGATGTTTACTCTAGTACGAAATAATTCAACGGCCATTGTTTTAGTTGTTGAAAATAGGTGAGCGAGATCTGTACTATCAAAATTGACTGTAAATTTCAATGTATCATTTCAAGAGCCATATTATTTAGATTTCTCATTAATAGAAAAAAAGTTATAATATGGACAGTCAAAAGTTTTACTTAGCTAAGATCCGCGACAAGCAAAACAATAAAAGAAAATTAATAATGTGTGTTTTTCCGTTGGGTTTAGTGGATTTATTTGGAACTTAAACCAAAAACTTACCGAAAATCGGCCATCAACTCTCCACCCACCAACCACTATACACAACACCAAACACACATTATCGTAAACGACACGTGTTTCGCCCCAACACGAGGCATCTTCAGGTATAGTAGATGGTTTAAGTTCCAAATAAATCCACTAAACCCAACGGAAAAACACACATTATTAATTTTCTGTTATCGTTTTGTTTGTCGTGGATCTTAGCTAAGTAAAACTTTTGACTGTCCATATAGTGATGGATTTCCGCAAAGTAACGCCTGACTCCATTAATAAAAGTTATAATCTTTTTTAATAGGAAGGCAAATGAGCAAGCGTGTCGCCCGATGGAAAGCAATCAACGCCGCCCATGGACATCCACGACACCATAGGTATGTCGGAAGCCGGTGGTTGCCGGTCTTTAAGGCTTGTTTTTTGAAGGTTCCAATGTAGTATCGATCTGGAAATACAGCTAATGGAAATTGGTTCGATATAGTGGTGATGCGCGGAATGAAGTTTCAGAAAAAACGCACCGTACTGGAACGACACTCATCCAGATGGTGATGAAGGTGAAATTCAACGGTATTATTCCGTACAATTCCTCGGATCACTCCCCGTGGTAAAAGCGATAAAAGAATTCATCGAAATTCAATCGTATTCGGATGAAAATTTTAGAAAAATATGCGTCATTAATTTTTAATGTATAAAATATAACGGATCCCTTAATTCTAGTAACAACTCGAATCTCTAGTGTTGGAAAATTTACCCCATTTGATGCGACCGACCTTAGTTTAAGATAAATTATTAGACCAAGGAACAACAGTGACAAATATGCGCTATCTACATCTGACAATGTCGTTTGTCAAGATTAAGCAACTTTAACTTGTTTCTGTTGTTGATATGTTGTTGTTGTGTTCTTGTTCGGTTTTCCGGCACGGAGACCCCTTGGTAGGGCGTGTATTGTAGATACGAGACTTCAATAGTTTTCCGCCTGTTTGTGTGAAAAATGACACATATAATACATTAATCATTAGTGTGAAATCTCTGTTTAAGATATCAGCATTCATCTCTCAGGAAACTGAATTTACATCGGATTGGTCACGTTTTGAACTTTTGCAGACCACCAAAGGTAGAAAATTTGCTTACAAGTACAAATTGCTGCAACTGATCATGATGGGAATAATCGCGGGCAAAAGACAAGTTTGTCGAAAAAGAAAGTCTTGGCTACGTTATATTAGGGAGTGGACCGGAATAGCGAGTGCTCCAGAACTGCTGCACCTTGCGAAAGAGGAAGAATGTTGTGTTGAATTGGCTGCCAACTTTCGCAAGTCGGAGGGGCACTCTTAGAAGAAGGTCACGTTTGGGTAGACTAGTGCTGAAGATGGCGTCTTGGCAAACGTAGTGTGGGATACGTTTCTGGACGGATGACTGGCAGAAACTAAACGCATGAAGCCGAGGTTTACATTAGGTAGCTCATCTTGAGGTTGACCTTTGTCTATCGAAGCACATTTAACGTTACATATGGAAACAAGTGGACTAGTTCATCATCATAATGTAAGTAATCACCGCCGCGTTTGGACGTCTGCTTTTTTATAGCAGAACAGGCAAATAAGGAGGATGAAACCACCGCCGATAGACATCCGCAACATATGATAAAAGGTTCTGCATATTCGATGCCTATGTTACGATAAAACGTGCATAATGGGAGGAGAGGAGCGAAATAAGGGTAGGGGAAAGGAATCGGGTCTTCAACTCACAATACTTATGGAACGAGGGCAGTAGCAAAGCCAAAAAGTTCGTTTTGTACGAATAAAAATGTCGTACGTCAAACGACAACAAAATTGAAAATAACAATGTTTGTCAAAGTTGAAAACGACAATGTTTGTCAAAATTGAAATCGACAATGTTTGTCAAAATTGAAAATGACAATGGTTGTTAAAATTAAAAATGTCTTTTCCCGTCAACTTACATCAGCGACGTTGTGTTTTTATTTTATTTCCATAATCTTATATGGTTATCAGTTATATTGTTTAATTGTGGTGGCGTATTATGCACTATAGTTCGATTAAGGTGTATAAGTTAAGTAATATAAGCAATAAATGCGTGTATGGTAACTTTTTAAGTTGACTAAAAAAGTCCATTGAAGGTTTCGTTAAAATAGCCACCATTTATCAAGACGTAACGTGATAAGCTGACTCGTTAAATTTCAAGAGATTGGATATTATTGTATTTTACTTGACACTGGCATAATAGTCATTGCCATCAAGGAAAAGAAAAAAAAATTGAAAGTGACAATGTTTGTCCAATTTGAAAATGACAATATTTGTCCAATTTGAAAATGACAATGTTTGTCCAATTTAAAAATGACAATGTTTGTCAGAATTGACAACGACAATGATTGTCGAATTTGAAAATGTTTGACAAAATTTTGCAATAGAAACTCATCGTGATCGTAAATTCATAAATCAAACATTAGTATTTTAGACAATCCGCTGTTTGTAAGGTGGACTAACGGGCAAGCAGGTAACCTGATAGCAAGTAATCCTCTTGGCAAACAAGTTCATTTGCGTCAACAATTGTCCAAATTGTTCTAGACGTTAAAATAAATACAAACAACGAAATCGTCTTAAAAGTTTCCGCGGAACGCCAAACTTAAATTTTGTTCTAACATAAACGTCATAAGAATAAATGGTTGGAGCCGAAATTGTGTATCGTAACTTTGGAGCAAAAAATTTAAATGACACAAACTTTTCATTTATACTTTTCTTAGTGTTTCATTTATTTTATAGTGGTAGAGCCACGCTGCAGACAAATATTTTGTCAAGAATGGCATAATATTTGACTGTAGCATGAATGGGCCGGCTTGACCGGGGAAGTACCACACTTCCGCAGAAAATCGGCGTCTGAGTGGTAGCTTAGCTACCGCGCTTCGTACGGCGACTGGCCAGGTCCTGGAGACCCAACACCGTCTCCCACCCCTCCCATTCCCACTCCCATAATGACACTTTCCTTAAAGGTCGGCAACACTTCCGCACTGCCTATGACGCTGCGGATGTCTATGATCGACGTTGATTGCTTTCCATCAGGTGACACGCCTGCTTGTTTGCCTAAGAAGGCAAACGAGCAGGCGTATCGTGATAGAATGCAATCAACGCCACCAATAGACATCCGCAGTGCCATAGACATTGCAGAAGTGTTGCCGGCCTTTAAGAAATATTTAGGCTTGTTTTTTGAAGGATCCGATGTCGTATCGATTCAGTAACACCGCTGGAGGCTGTGTGAAACCAGCTACCTTCGGCGGTTTTTCCAAATCAACACGACATTAGCAAAAAACACGCCTAAACATACCTACAAGGCCGGAAAGGTGTCGCGGTTGTCTATGGGCGGTGTGATTGCTTTCCATCAGGCGACACGCTTGCTCGTTTGCCCTCCAATCTCATGTACCCAACATCAAAAAATTTGTATATACACGCTTGCCCTCCTATTCCATAAAAAAGAACTACCGCTTGTATTTATAAATTCTGATACTGTCATAATAAATTATACCGATCCATTAAATGTATAATTAAGCAAATTGGGCAATTAGTGAAGTCGGTGATCTTAGATATATCTACATTATAATGTATGCGCTAAAATAACTGCCCATATGGGGAACACGTGATAATCACATTTGAGTAACAAACGAAAGGGCAACGTGAAACATATGTCATAAATATGACGCTTTCCACGCTTCAGTTCGAATGTTCGCGTTCAAAGGAATATAACTAATCGTAACTATTAAAATTGTGATGTTCTTGTTTTTGATATGAACAAAATATTAACTTTGACCCATTTGTTAATTATATTTCTAATTCTAATTCAAAACAAACTATAAAATAAATAACATGAAATGATTTGACAATATCTACTTCCTATTGTATGATTGTGTTGCCATATTTATTTCTGGGTTGCCATATAACCTCAAAAAAAAAATAACCTTATCATATTATTATAAGTAAAATGGTATCTTAATGTCAATTCAAAAAAGATATTGGCCTATCTAAAGATTGTTTTAACAATAAATATGTATCTATTTTATATAATGTGTCCGATCACAGAGTTAAAATCTCCGGCGTTGCAATGAGGGTCATAACTTATCAACAAATAACCCATACGCTCATTTGTCTGCTCAACTAAATAAGAAAAGTAATGTTTTTTTATATATTTTATAATAAATGTATTTCATAATTTACTTGATTGAATATTGCCTCACAGAAAAAAAAGAAGTGAAACATCTTTTTTTTTAATTTAAAAAAAAAACATTTTTTTTATATAAACATTTTATAAGCTGCCGCTAAATGTTTCATCGCCCGGAATCGTTCAGAAATAAATATTATGATTTACGATAATCTGTCTCTGTAATATAATTCATTGTTAACTATAAAATATGATTTATGATGATATAAAATTGACCAAATTACGCCATTCGGCCTACAAAATATTTTTTTTTTGATACAATATATTATTGGAAGTGAGTTTTTGTAGTAAATAAATATACTATAGTAGAGATTGAAGAACATATGTAGGTCGCTTACGCAGAAACTGCATGTAGTTTGTAGGTGAATATCAAAGTAATATATAGGTCGCTTGGAAAAGGCTTATGTCTGGATACAGGCCTTACTAACATGTATTCAGTAACATGTCACGAAGACGCCGCTTACAGAGCTTGTGGTCGATTTTGTTTTCTTATTATACCAACATAATAATTAAATTACACAATCGCTTCTGAAATAATTTTGGTATGCTTCTTAAATAAATAATAATAATTTAAACAATATTGACATTTTCTATAACTCCTGCTAAACTTAATAATACAATTGTAAATAAACTTCTCTCGAACATGATTATTTATTAATAGTTTCCATCTATATATACAGCGGCAGTCCACTGCTGGACATAGGCTTCACTCAAGGCGCGCCATCTAGTCCGATCGTCGGCTACACGCATCCAGTCTCTGCCAGCCGCCTTGCGCAGATCGTCGCTCCATCTAGCAGGGGGGCGTCCCACGCTACGTTTGCCGAGTCGCGGTCTCCAGTCCAGCACTTGTCTACTCACATTATTGTTATTAAAACATTATTTTATAATAGCCTCTTTATTTCCATAATAAATAATATATTAAACAAGTATAAAATCAAAATTCATTTTTATAAATCATAAATCATTATGGACCCCTTTACGGGTAAAGGCCTCTTCCATTTTGCTCCACATCTGTCTGTATTTTGCTTTGGTGATCCAGTTTTCACCAGCTTCTCTTTTTATTTCATCAGTCCATTTTTCCTTTGTTCTACCTCTTAATCTTTTATTTGGTGGTCCTTGCCAGGTACTTGCCCTTGGTGTCCATTTTTTTTTAAATTAAAACATTATATTTCACTATATTACAAGGCCCCTAGTTCTAAAATGCATACAGTTTTTAATCGCTGAACAATTGTTCGAACCAGCCTTGTAGACAACTGCCTCAGAGAAGTGTTTACGAACTCTCAACAAGTTTTACAAAACTTGTCGACTACGACTTCATTGAATTCACGGTGCTAGCTCACGAATAATGAGTTCTCTTTGAGATGTTTAAAAAGTTGCGGTGGTGTGATTTTTCGCAAACATTATAAATGAACGAATGAACGATCGATTGGGTGAATTAAAGATAGAATGATTTTTTTCATTAATGATATCAGGCTTAAAAAGGCTTTTTACCCTAGCCAGGGGAAGTGTGATTGTGTTGTGTTGATTCATTCATTCATTCACTCAATCGATCGTTCAAGCGTTACATTTTAATATTTGCAATAATAGAAGTACACGCATAATCACGGTCTTATGCAGTTTGTCGTCAGTTAATTGTTTGAAGGTCGTCCAAATCGTCGATCACCCCATTACCACAATTATATCTGAAGCCGACCGGACCTTGATTGGATAATTAGGTGTACACTATTAACAGCTACCTTCTTCTACGTCTTCCCGGTGACATGTAGTGGTCACAAGCTCTTTAATTTCAGTATTATTCAGGGTATTCTGTCTTCCACACATTCTCTGTTTTGACCGGCAGTTAATCGCTGGACGTTAGCCAACCCAAAGAAACACCACCTAGCCCGATCTTCGGCTTCACACTACCAGTCTTTGTTAGCCGCCTTGCGCAGACATTCGCACCACCTTACCGACGGGCGTCTCACGATCGCTTTGCCAAGACGCGATCTCCACTCCAGCACTCGTCTACTCCGTTGTTCTTTCCTTACATTTCTATATTTATAAATTATATCTCGCGATAGTTATGAATTAATTGAAATATAATTTATAAATCCACTGTATTCGCCGTAGTAGACACAGCTGTCGTTGAGATCCGTTTTCCAAGGGCGTCCGTAAAGGCAAAGATCAGGCCCCACCTCACTTAATTTAACTATCAAATGTTTGCCATCTCCTCCCTGGGGGGACCTTTTGAAGTATTTGATAAACGTGATAATTATGAAACAAGCAAATAATGTTGAGTTATAGTTACAAAAGTGAATATGACTATTAACGTGAACTATTTTCTAGCATAATCATCGTAAGCTTTATTGGAATCTCTTATGGTCCTATGTCCCCGAGGTGGGGCAGAGGACGTCCACAGTGCTTGTTCATTGCAATCGGTCTGGAGCGACACGCTTCACTTCAGGCCACGTCAACCCGATGGACTTCATCTCGGCAGCTACGCAGCGCTTCCATGTGTGTTTGGGTCGGCCTTGCTTAATTTTCTCTTGAGGAGTCCATTCCAGCGCCTGTCTGGGAATGCGATCAGGGTTCCTTCGGAGAGTATGGTCTATCCAAGTCCACTTGCGCGCAAGATTTGAAGTCCAATCGGCGGATCATGACAAATATCCAGTAGGCAATCGTTGGATCTTTTCTCGGGCCAGAAGATTACGAGAATTTGTCGACAACATCGGTTAACGAAGACCTGAAGCTCTGTTGGCATGGTTATCATTAATTGTATGTGTAATATTAAAAGCTAATCTTCTTTAAAGAAACAAAATAACGTGATTACTGACCTATGCGAAAAGATTATTTTCCCGATCTAATTAATAGATTTGATTCGAAGATGTTAATGCTGGTAGCCTATTGGCTTTAACAGCTTTATCGAATTTCCTAGTAAAATATAATATATAATTTCAATTTCAAGTAAATATATAATCGCAAACTCCATCGGCTCGACGCCGTGTCCGAGGTACCCATATGTGTGTGTGCCGATTTTGAATTCGTCATGATGCTACGTTAAACATGTAGGGGAGGATTGGACTGAAGTAACTATAGTCCCTATTAGTCCCATAGGCCCTAAGGTTTAGGGGGTGAGAACCGACCGGGTACGTGAGAGAATCTCGTGTAAGCGGCCGATGTAGAAGTGTTCCCTACTCTTCGTGCTCGGCTAGAGCCGGAGTGTGTGTGAGTGTTGGTGTCGTAGGTGGATCCGAATGATACCGTTTCGTCGTCCGGATCGTGTAACACGTTACGCGGGCGTCGTCTTTTCGGCGCGCGTTTAAATCGAGTGAATAATTTACCGATTGTACCACCAGTGGATTCGGATGGGATTCGGATCCCTCAAAATGTTTCTTGGAGAGTGTTTTAAAGTGTTGTTTGACGTCCGGCAAATTAAGATCGCAGTGGAGGTCGTATTGCGCTTTAACTTAATATATGCATCTAATCTTTTGGAAAAATAATTGGTGGATCTAATTAATATACACACAGATAACATACACAACAAGAGTTTGTAAAAGAGTCTTTTATATGATAGTATATCAACACGTCGGTAAGGGTTATTTATTCCCCCCCACCCCCACCCTGCCTCTCGGAAACTTCACGCCTACTTATGTTCGAAAGTGATTCTCAAACTTTACCCTAAGACCGTGCCTGTAATATTAAAAGTTACAACACACACACACATCGCTCGGTGTTGTAAAGCCAACGTAAATGCCACGTGTAAGTCTGTTTATTATTTTTTTATTGCTTATCGGTTGAGCTTCGTGTGAGATCGGCCGATACCAGAGCCATTCTTAAGTTGAACAATGTTTATTTGTGGTCGCAGCTGGTGGATGAGTGTTAGTTTATTATTTTAGTAATACTTTAAATATTCTTATATGGACAGTCAAAAGTTTTACTTAGCTAAGATCCGCGACAAGCAAAACAATAACAGAAAATTAATAATGTGTGTTTTTTCTGTTGGGGGAAGTGGTAAGTTCTCTACTTTTCTACTTTAAGACTTTTCGGTTGTCTTCCGTAGAGTCTACTATACCTGATGATACCTCGTGTTGAGGCGAAACACGTGTCGTTTGCAAGGTGGAAAAGTGAAAGTGTGTGTTTGGTGTTGTGTATAGTGGTTGGTGGGTGGAGAATTGATGGCCGACTTTCGGTAAGTTTTTGGTTTAAGTTCCAAATAAATTCACTTAACCCAACAGAAAAAACACACATTATTAATTTTCTGTTATTGTTTTGCTTGTCGCGGATCTTAGCTAAGTAAAACTTTTCACTGTCCATATAGTGATGGATTTCCGCAAAGTAACGCCTGACTCCATTAATAATCTTAAATATTCTTACTTAACGGTTGTCTTCCGTAGAGTCTACTATTACACTACTAACGTAACGTACTACTAGGAAAAGGAAGTTGCTCAACTTTTGTTAATAGGGGAAGGGATTCCCCTGTAGCGCTGATTTTGCCGATATGTATGTATGTATGTAAACGATAAAATGCACCTCAAATTTATAAAGATGTTTTTTAGAAAAATGTACGAATCACTATGGAGTTCGTAGCTAGGATCTCTTGGATTTATGTATCGATGCAATAAAGCGCTGTAAATGACACAGATGTCCAAAAAAAATTAATATATGTATATTCGGATCGGAAAAAATACTGAGGCGAATGTTCTGAGTCTCACAGCTCTACGACAAACAGAAAATTTTGTACGGCGTTGAAACTGACTATTTTTGAATGATCAGATACACGTTACGGAAGAATTTTTGGGGAATAAATCACATTTTTTTTTTCAGAAATCTTAAAAGATTTTTTATTCTGGTGGGAAATGTTTCTTTTTGCGGTTTACTACGTTTTCGCATTTTGCGTCGATTTGTTTTCATTGGTCTTCATCAACCCTTCTATTCACAAAATAAATTTTATCTATCAGTCGTGTTTTATTCATCCTATTTATGCGCCCAAAACCATCTTGGAATCTCTTTTGAAACATTCTTCACGATTAACTTCTAAATGCCGCTAATTTCGTGAGGGTGAAGCTAGAAAAGGGTCACGTACGTTATTCACAGAAAAGCCAACAACGCAGACTAGATTTCGAGAGTATATGTATAACATTTTAAAAACAATATCACGCACATCAAATGCGAGTTACGAATACTAAGTATGCCACCAAAGTTGAATTTTATTTTAGTTTAGACGATTAGTTCTGCTTATTCTCGGGTGGAATAAGAATTTAAATTCTACCATCATACTCTTTTTTTTATATACCATTTTACTCTTTTTATTTATATTTATATTTGATTGTCACTAATTAACAATGCGAGGGCTATGTGGATAGTCAGAATTTTTACTTAGCTAAGATCCGCGACAAACAAAACCAAAATAGAAAAAATAATAATGTGTGTTTTTTATTGGAATATGTGGATTTAGGGGGAACTTAAACTAAATCTTACCAAAAAAACGTTGACTTAATGGTTATTTTTCGTAGTCTACTACTCATGATGATGCCTCGTGTCGACGCGAAACACGTGTCGTGTACATTATGGAAGAGTAGTGGTGTGTATTTGGTGTTGTTGATAGTGGTTGGGAAGTGGAGAATTGCTGACGGCCGTTTTTTTGGTACGATTTAGTTTAAGTTCCGCCGTAAATCCACATCTTCCAGTGAAAAACACAGATCTTTTTTTCTGTTTTTGTTTGCTTGTCGCGGATCTTAGCCAAGTAAAAATTCTAACTGTCCACATAGTAATGGATTTCTACAAAGTAACACCTGACTCCATTAATCAATACGAGGGTTGTATCAAAAATTGTTAGTAAAATAAAATATAACAAGATTATGAAAAAAAATATGTATATATATATATATATATATACATTGCTTTCCATCGGGTGATACATCTTCTCATTTGCCTCACTATCCCATAAAAAAAACAACTTTCAAAAAACGTCTCTTGCGGAAGTTCGAAAAATAACCGCCGAAATTCTTCGACGACCGCGTCTACGGTCGAATAAACGTCCACGAAGAACTTTTTTCACTGTGGGAGATAAAAAGAAATCGCATGTTAGGTCCATCTGATTTCTTTATCTGAGCTATATGGAGGATGGGGTAACATTTTAACTCCCGAAGATGTCGAGTAGTCGATGGTTCTAGCAGCTGTGTGAGTAGGCGCATTATTTTGGTAGAAAAAAATTAAGGTTAGTCAAAAAAAGAACTACTACACAAGTGACATATTCTATATAGTTTCGGGAAAAGAAGAGATTATATTTACTTTGTGGCTAACAATTTTCGCAAGCCTAGATATTATAACAGTATAAGTGGTTTAAAAGTTTTCTCTCTTTCTCTTTTAGAGTCAATGGCCGCGGTATCGAATTTCATGTCGAAATAAATACAGCCTATCTATATTTTATTAAAGTCATAGTGTTCCGGTACTTAGATTTGCTTTACAAGCGTTGTCTATCCCTTCAACAACAAATTCTTTCAGAAATTAAATCGCCCTTTCGTAGCAAGACTTTATATGGGCTGTAAAAATAATATAAGAAAAAGATTAATAATATATTATTATTATTATCTCGACAAGTCTATTGAAATTACAGCCTATTTTATTCCATGCTCTTGCAGAGTTAGCTTAGCTTAGCTTAACTTGTAAGTCAATTAAAATCTATGTCAATAACGAAAATTTGTTTAGCAGATAAATATTGGTTTTCGGAGCGCTGTTGGTTTATTTGTGTTTATCCTTTGTTCCTTTGAAGCTCTATTTAACTTATCCTGTGATCCCATCGAAAATTTCCCTACACAATTTTCCCATATTAAGTAAGAGTAAATTTAGTTTAGCAAATTCCTGTTATATAATCCATAGTGTCAAATAGATAATATCTCTCTCTCTTTCTCTCTATCTTTCTCTCTCTGATCGTTCCTTCATGACAGAAGATCGCGATCACCAGACTTCACCCAGCGGCTCGCTAGGCTCTTCCATTTGTTGCCATCGGCAGTGAATCGGACCATTTCCACTAAACTGGAGGTCTTGTTCTACTTCAGTTGGTCGGACCATCTCATCGGGGATCTACCCCTGGATCTTTTACCTCAACATTTGCACAGATGATCAATTTCTCTAATTCTCACCTTTCTTTCTTTCTTTCTAAATATCAATTTTCATCTTGGCGGCGGATAATGTGTCCAAAATAACTGAAAACACGGCGTCGGCATATCATAGACAGACGGTATTTGATTCTTTATTCATTCGGATCATAATAATATCAACATTATAGTATCAAGAAATGATACGTCTTGATAAAATGGTGGGCGTTCTACCAAAACTTGTACGGAGTTTTACAGTTAAGTTAAAAAAAAACGTGGTTCGCCACCCGTCACGTCCTGATTCTTACGAGGGCGAGAAGCGACTAACGGTGAGCCGTTTCGCTACGATGAATGTGAGAGGAAGGTTGGATGAGTGTGGAGGAAGTAGGGTGTGCCGGGATCGTAGCGGACAGAGATCTGTGGTCTCTGTCAACCCCTACGGGAGATAGACATGACAATATGTATGTATGTATGTTAAAAAGACTTTTTCTTACATCAATTTTAATAAATTTCTATCAGCCGGTATAATTTTTTTAAAAAAATTCAGCCGTTGTCTCTATAAATATATAAATACTCTTTTCACATCCTAGATAACTTTTTTTTGTAGCGCTTAGTTCCAAAATAAGGAATTAAAATTAATTTATAGATTTAAATCAAATAAAAAAGATGTTTATTAATGGAGTCAGGCGCCACTTTGCGGAAATCCATCACTATGTGAACAGTCAAAAGTTTTACTTAGCTAAGATCCGCGACAAGCAAAACAATAACAGAAAATTAATAATGTGTGTTTTCCTTTTCCTAGTGTTGTGTAAAGTTGTTGGTGGGTGGAGAGTTGCCGACGGCTGTTTTTCGGTAAGTTTTTGGTTTAAGTTCCAAATAAATCCACTTCATCCAGCAGGAAAACATATTATTATATAATTTTCTGTTATTGTTTGTTAGTCGCGGATCTTAGCTAAGTAAAAGTATTGACTGTCCACTTAAAAGATATAAGCCAAAATTTATAAAACACTTTTCTTTTTTATAAAAAATTTATAAAATCATTTTCTCCAATTTCATTATTTGAACTTCACCGCTTTGGATTCTGAGCGTCTCGTGTCGAATGCGAACAAATTTGAACAGCTGAGAGTGTGGGTGACAGACGATAGAGTGCGGTTCCATATGCCAGAACCGAGTGACGCGTCATTAGTTGCTAACTTTGATCACTTTGAATCTAGTTACAAAGGAGATATGTAGGTAGATTCTTTTTTTTCAGACCATGACTTGAAATAGGAGATATTAAATGAGACTCCACGGTTGTCGTTTTTTATGGGATAGGAAGGCAAACGAGCAGGCGTGTCACCTGATGGAAAGCAATCAACGACACTGCGAGCGATATATATATAAATCGTATATAGTACTAGATAAAGGATAGAGAAGTCTTATAATCTAAATGTCAAGTCACAAAAAAAATCTAATCTGGCATATAATCCTACAGAATTGATATTAAGTAAACATTAGTTTAGTACTACGCAAACACTGAAATAAACAAAACACACCTACACACACTAACACAACACGCAAAAGCGCCGCACCAATCGTGATCTGTAATGTAATATTTATTTTTTGTAAACTTCATATTCTTTTTGGTTTGTATAATTTAATTTACAGTTTGTAATTCTTTGTTTCATTTTTGGTAAAATTATATTAAGTATGACAATTAAAATAATATATAAATTCACGGAAAAACTATTTAATGGATTTGGATGAAACTTATAGAAACTAGCAAATAATAAACTATTAATATAGGTTATACATCGGAATAACATATAGGCTATAATTTGTAATTATTTTATGTAATTTTGGTTGTAATATAACGATACATATCAATTAAGTCGGAAAAAAATCTGGCCTCTGTGAGCTACCTTGGCGTACGCTGCCTAAACCATTGAAATGATACACAACACATACACAAAGATGATGTACCGTAGGATTATTTGTCTTGAATAGTTATAAATCTACCTTTTATGTGGAAGCCGCTATGACCAAAATTGTGAACCATAAATGAAGTAAAAAAAATATATTTATTTAAAATGATCTGTCACGAAACTTAATGTGGCAGATCAAATTCCTCGCGAGCGAAGCCGCGGACAAAAGCTAGTAATACATAAATGTGTCATAGAAGGGAACTGTCTGCCTTTAATACAGGGCTCGCCCTAGTTCGGCAGGCAGTGAAACAAAATTGTAAACTAGTTAATGATCAATAAATATATTACTTATTAATAAATATATTTATTATTGAATATAATAAGAGGACGACTTCTTGTGTTTTGTTCGTCTCGGCTTGCAAAGATTCAATTATGACGACAATGAACACAAATCTATAACACACTTAAGCTTACTCTATACAAAATCCAAATGCGATAAACTAACGTAGGCGATATTTCATTGTAACGTATAAAGAATTACGTAGCGCGCGAGTATCGGTGGGGGGGGAGGGGTGCGTGGCGTAAGCGGAAAGGGGGGAGGGTTTACAAAATAATACTCTGTGATTGTTTCGGGATTATTCTATACGTGCTCGCGGTGAAAGGCACAACTGTTGTTTTATTTATAATAAGAATATCTATTGAATTGCGTTTTGTATTATTCTTATATCTTATAGCCTGTACAGTGGTCGAATTAGATTTTCAAACATAAATAATAAATAAAATTCAATAATTTTTATGAATGAGAGAATCGCTTATTGTTTTTAATAAAAAAAAAAATTTCGTCTAAATGTTGTCTCGGAAACTAGCCACAGTATTCTGTGACACTCGCTGGAGTAGTCACGTCGGGATGCCGTTAACCTCGCGGACAGTAATTTTTTTTAGTGCTGAGATGGCCGTCGTGTTTGTTTCATAGACTTTACTTTTAAGGTACCCACTCTTACCCCCAAAAAGAAGTCCATAAGGGTTAGATCCGGCGACCTGGTTGGCTAAAGAATACCGACACGGCTTATTAAGTTTTTAGACAAAAAATCACAAGAAATTTCATTTTTTTATTTCCATAGTTCAATTCCATAGTTTATCTAGAAGTGTGAGGCGTAGCATCATCTTGTTGAAACTATACGTGTAAAGTGAAAGCAGGATGCTGGCTTACTATTGGCAGAAAATAGTAACTTAACGCTTATTGACTATTCACCCTATAACCTAATTCTGCTACCGGAAATCCTATATCTAGATAAAACTAGAGTTGGAAAGTTATACAAATTGAATGTGTATTTCTTCTTCTGACGAGTTATTCATCAATCGGAAACCTGTATTCCACAGCTCGTCTCTCTAAAATAGCGTAGAACTGCCCGCAGTCACCATGTTGGGTGAGCATAAAGTCATTCTAGCACATGGCTACACATGATCTTATCTAATCCTGTACGATCTTTAATATAGCATAGAAAATCAAAACTTGTGAATACTACACCATACTTCCACGAGTATGGTGTAGTATATAAGAGGTCTTGAGGTTTTTTTTTCACAATCCATATACATATATCCTGCTCGATACGAACCACTTCATTTCTAAAAAAATGGACATTAACCCACCACCCTTGTCCAATGCGGATTGGCGGGGTTACCAGACTCGGAATACCGAATACCCACTGAGCCAATTGGTCGTCTTTGGAGAAATATTTACTAGAAAACATAAATAAATTTCGTTTCATGTGTTTATTATTCGGCTGAAGACGTTATAGCCATTGCCATAACAAACAACAACCACGAGAAGGTAATAAAAAAAATAGGTTGACAATTTTGATCAGTTACATTGGGCTTTTACTTTATATAGCGTAAGTCTCATGTCGATTTATTCGATGTTATTCGATAGAAGTGAAGTGAAATGAATACGTAGGTCGGAGCTATCTAGGGTAGATCTAAAAGATTTCTTAAATCAGTCACCATTATTATAAATACCTTTTATTATCATGGAAAAGCTATTAGCACTAATACCCCATGTATTTGTGCTAATGGCTGTTTCATGATGATAAAATAATAAATAAATGAAAGGAATGAAGTTTATAAGAGAGCGATGTGAAGTAAATGAAAGTATCGTGACAAAAGTTGAGAAAGGGATGTTCCAGAAATGTATAGTCTTTTCTAAACGTCGTGCTGTCTCTTTCCCGCACGCAGCTATTTCCTATTAACTGTACTTGTCACGCATCGACGGACGTCTTGTCAATTTATTTTTAAAAACTTGTAACGCCTTGCTTGAACGGCACGAACCGCCAATTGGACATCAAATCTTGCGCCGCAAGTGCACTTGGATAGATCATACTCTCCGGACGAACCCCGATCACATTCTCAGACAGGCATTGGATTAGAATCCTCGAGGGACAAGGAAGCGAGGTCGACCCAAACACACCTGGAAGCGCTCCGTAGCGGCCGAGATGGAATCCATCGGGTTGACGTGACCTGAAGTGAAGCGCGTCAAGACCGATCCCAATGGAGAAGCACTGTGGACGTCCTCTTCCCCACCTCGGGGACATAGGACCATAAGAAGAATGGCTTGCTTGACCACAACAATAATTAACTCGATTCCGATCAACGTAGAAACGAAACATAGGATATTAAGGTATTAGGAAAAACAACGTTATTGTATTAAACCAAAAAAAAAATTGTCTTGCCGCGTTGTAATAATTTTCACATTACACCCCCCGATGGTATTAGGCAGACACTTTGTCATGATCGTTCTTAATCTGTCCACTACGGGAACACTTTGCGCTACCAATAAATCTACTTAGTTGACTTGAAAAAAATAAGATATTTCTTTTTTATACGTATTTATTTCTTATTTTTGGCGAACGGCGCACTGGCGGGGCCCTCCGCCCGCGGAGTTATTGGTCCCGAGTAGTAGAGGGTATTGGGCCTCCGGAAATCAGCCGCTCACCGTACGAAGCGCCGTAGCTAAGAGTGTGGTACTTCCCCGGGCGAGCCGGCCCATTCATTTTACAGACAAATATGCCATTCTTCACAAAGTATTCGTCTGCAGCGAGGCTCTACCACTAGTAAATCTAAATAATAAGTGATTTTGAATAAGAATAATAGTAATAAGAATCACTAGTGATTCTGGTTCACCTGCGGTTGGTTTTAAATTGGTTCTGGTACACATTTTTGTATTAAATATAAGCAGATACCTACTGTAAAAACACGCCTTATTTATTTTTAGACTCACCTACTTTTATTTTACATCCGAGTTAATGAAGTCCACATAAAAACGTTACGTAGTTCCTGATACTTCGGAAATGGGCCGGGCGTTGCCCCAATATTTGTAGGTGTATCTACCTCATCTATTCCAGAAATGAACACTATTACTCACATCTATCTAACCTTGAACCTTAACTACTCAGAAATTTTCCCTTTCTTAATTGAATTAACTAAAAAAACTAAATTTATTTGAGCAGCGACCCAAAATGGATCTTGACCTCCGAACAAACCTTACGCCATCGTGCCCTGTCCTGCGCCACCTCCTGCCAGTTGCAGACTTGAAGGTTGCGCAAGTCATCTTCGATCATGTCTCTCCAGCGGTACCTGGAGCATCCCACAGGACGTCGTCCAAAATTATGTTATTATTATTGAATTAATTTTATTATATAGTCTCTCGATAAAAGCCCACCACACTCCCCCAGAAAACCGGCGTCTGAGTGGTAGCTTAGCCACCGCGCTTCGTACGGTGAGCGTTTTGAGTTCCGGAGGCCCAAAACCCTCCCCGTCTCACTCCCCCCTTCTACCCCCATTCCCACTCCCCCTTCGATTCCCACTCTCATAATTTCACTTTCCTTTAAAGTCGGCAACGCTTCCGTAATGCCTATGGCGTTGCAGATGTCTATGGGCGGCGTTGGTTGCTTTCCTGATGGTGACACGCCTGCTCGTTTGCCTTCCTATGCCATAAAAAAAAACTAATAGACTGCTGGCTGAAATTCTCCCAAATGAGGGTACGGCCGTCAAAGGCAGGAAGCCAACCTGCCTTAATAATGCAGATGTCATGGGTCCCATTACAAATAAACATTAGTTGGACACACATTTATCTATGGTTAATACAAATAGTTACCTTGATGTCATATATATATATATATATATATATATATATATATATATATATATATATATATATATATATATATATATATATATATATATATATATATATATATATATATATATATATATATATATATATATATATATATATATATATATATATATATATATATATATATATATATATATATATATATATATATATATATTTCTTCTCTATCCTTTCCCATCCTCTCCGCCAATCCACGGTCTGCCGTGCCAATGGATGCGTGGCTAGGGGCGAGCCTAATCGTAAACGTGCCGATCGTCCCGGGGTCGGGCTCCCCCGGGGACTATGGTGCCTTACCTCAGCATGCAGGGCTCTGCTGGGGCTGACCTCCATCCTCCTTTGTGGCTCGTGGGATTCACTAAAGACGAATTTAATATACCTAATTTGTCGAAAATGACGGCGACGTGGTTCGCCACCCGTCACGTCCTGATTCTTACGAGGGCGAAAAGCGACCAATGACGAGCTGTTTCGCTGCGATGAATGGCAGCGGATGGAGCTCTGTGGTCTCTGCCAACCCCTGCGGGGGATAGGCGTGAATATATATATATATATATATATATATATATATATATATATATATATATATATATATATATATATATATATATATATATATATATATATATATATATATATATATATATATATATATATATATATATATATATATATATATATATATATATATACATATATATAATAATTTTAATATTTCGTGCCGGATGGGTGACAAAAGACGTCAATTCAACTAATACTTTTTTTTACATTTTTACATTTTAATTTTGAATATTACAAATGTAAAAAAATAAGTAATATAATATAAAAGGTTATAATCCATTAGTGATACATTTATGAATGTATCTCTCAGCATCTTTTATCGATTTTAACACAGGTCGCTTCGAGAAATTGTTCGAAATAATACCGACCGCTCAATTCGGCACTAAAATAATTTCACCCTAACCATCTGGACGAATGGTAGTGGTGCGTGGAAAGTTACCTCCAGCTATATTTCCAAAACGATACGACAATTAAACCTTCAAAAAGGCTTTTTTACTTAATTTAACAAACAGGTCGTGACATGTCATAACAACTCCGGCGCTATGGATGTTGATTATTTTCCATCACGTGACGCGCCTGCTCGTTTGCCTTATTATCCTATAAAAAGACTTAAAAAAAAAACAGTGGCGAGTTCTTTTATCGGAGGCCAAGACACACTTTAGGTCATTATAACAGCGAAATAAATTAAGCGTAACAAAAAGATATTCCTATCGAATATTATCCTCTAAAGCGGTAACTCCCCCACTGAGCTAATTAGTTATTTTATAATTCCACTGAGCTAATCAGTTATTTTATAAATCCATTAAGCTAATTAGTTATTTTAAAATTCCACTGAGATAATTAGCTATTTTATAATTCCACTAAAGTAATTAGTTATTGTATAATTCCATTAAGCTAATTAGTTATTTTAAATATTCCACTGAGATAATTAGTTATTTTATAATTCCACTGAGCTAATTAGTTATTTTATAATTGGGTTACAAAAATTATATTTAATCAAACTAATCAATATCACTAGAAAGCTTTGTGAATGCAAGCGAGCTTTGACAACTCGAAGTTCTTTTACGGCGTTTAATCAACTAGAAAAAAATATTACATAACAAAATTGACTCAGTCACATCTATATATTATTTTTTAAATAATCGAATCGTTCAAACAATTACGATTTTAATTAACGATTACAAGTAACTTGGAATGAAGCTTCCGTACCTAGTACCTATACGAATTAGAATCGAATACACTTTTAGTATAATTACATCTTCCGCTCCACCCGGCCGAAGTAAGTTCAAAGGTATGGAATATATTCGTATGGCTTAGGATGTACACAACTTAACTAGATATAAACTAAACACGCGTAAACAACACAAGATATTTCTGCAAACCAGCGGTTGCTATTTCAATAAATACACTGATGTGAATTTACCAAAGTCAACGAAATAATGTTTCCTTAATGTTATGTTATGTTGCAACTAGGACCGAAGGGACGGTCGCCCCAATGAGTTGCTGCGCGAGTAGTGGGGTTCATCCCCGACGCTCGATCCCACACTCCTGCGCGGGGTGGCGATGTCTCCATTTCGTTTCCTTGTAAGACTGTGGGAGAACCACACGAACAATGGCACATCTGACATCTTATTCTTTGTGCCCTTTCACCTGCTCAGCAGATGAGCGTATGAAAGCAACAGATGATGTGATGTCAGGTGACAAGGTTTGGGCTAACTTCTTAAATGGGCTAGGCTGGTCATCTTAAATGGTTGCCTATCCATCAAAGAAGATCCGAAGAGAGATCAGGAGAGAGAACTGAAATTATGTCATAAAATCAAATTGAAACAACAGATGTGTGTATAAAAGTCTACTTTTATTAAACATTTCTTACATTAAGCAACTAGAAAAAAACTAAGAAATTATTTCTTTTCTATTAATTAAGTATAAGTAATTAGTAATCTGTTTTCTTAGATTCATCTTTAAATGGTTTTGTGTATAGTGGTCTGTGGGTGAAGGGTTGCTGGCCGTTTTTCGGTAAGTTTTTGATTTAGGTTCCAAATAAATCCCCTTCGTCCAGCAGGAAAACATAGATTATTAATTTCTGTTATTGTTTTGCTTGTCGCGGATCTTAGCTAAGTAAAACTTTTGACTGTCCATATAGTGATGGATTTCCGAAAAGTAACGCCTGACTCCATAAATCAAATTAACAAAAAATCAATAAGAGCAACTGCTAATTAGACTATTTTCGACATATTTATTAGCGTCTATTATTTATTTACTAGTGTCTGCGTCGCGATGTCTTTCGCATGAATAACCGGCAATATGATTCCCATATATTATTCGCGCTAATTACAAAGCGTGTATTTCATCGTCAACATTGGCTATATAACAATGGCCTTAATTTTCATTTAAAGGCCAAATAATATTAATAATTGGTTTGAATAGAGCGAAAATTGTCTGTGAAATTTATTATGGAGATATTGTTGTATAATTAATTAATTAATTATGACATTGGTACATTCATGAGTTGTACGTGTATGTACACTGATTTGGTATAAAAACATTTAATATATAATAAACAAAATTAAAGTCAATTAATTAATGAATTAATATTTGAAACAACCGTATTAACGTCAAGTGTCATCCACTACAAGTTTAAAAAAATGTAATTGAACTTCGTATTTGCAAGACTCGTGTTTAAGTGTCGCGTGTTTAAAAGATCCATGTTTACGTGACATGTGTTTAAAAGACCTATGTTTGAGTGTCACGTGTTTAAAAGACCCATGTTCGAGTGTCACGTGTTTAAAAGACCCATGTTTAAGTGTCACGTGTTTAAAAGATCCATGTTTGAGTTTCGCGTGTTTTTAAGACTCGTTTTTGAGCGTAGTATGTTTAAAAGACTAGTTTTTAAGTATCGTGTGTTTAGAAGACCCGTGTTTGAGTGTCGCGCATTTAAAAGATCCATGTTTACGTGACATGCGTTTAAAAGACCTGTGTTTGAGTGTCGCGTGTTTAAAAGACCCATATTTGAGTGTCCGTTGTTTTAAGACCCGTTTTTGAGTGTAGTATGTTTAAAAGATTAGTTCTTAAGTGTCGTGTGTTTAGAAGACCCGTGTTTGAGTGTCGCGTGTTTAAAATACCCATGTTTGAGTGTCGCGTGTTTTAAGACCCCTTTTTGAGTGTAGTACGTTTAAAAGACTAGTTTTTAAGTGTCGTGTGTTTAGAAGGCTCGTGTTTGAGTGTCGCGTGTTTAAAGGACTAGTGTTTAAGTATTGTGTTTTTAAAAGACCCGTGCTCAAATATCATATTTGTGCATTATTATGTACATGATAGTGTATATTTAATATATATGTAAATTTAATAGTTTACATTCTCTTAGGCATGTCTTAGGCATTATTAGACATTCCACAAGGAGAATACCTTGAGGTGCGATGTTAGGTATGTATGTACATATACTATAATGTAAGTCAGTCGAATTATTATTAAGGTATTATCGTATGTTAATACATGTCACGATATAACATACACATGTCCTAAATACATACATACATATTGACAGTATTTTCGTCTGCATATAGATTAGTTATTAAACATAATATACGTGGACTCTTCAAGCAATTTATGGGTCCTAATTTTTGTCAAGAATTTATATAAATACAAATTAGTGTTTGTTTTTTTTTATGGCTATAGGAATGCAAACGTATCACCTGATGGAAAGCAATCAACGCCGCCCATACACATAGGCAGTGCCGTAGGCAGTGCGAAAGCGATGCCGACCTTTAAGGAAAGTTTCATTATAGGAGCGGAAGTCGGAGCGGGAGGGGGGAGAGTTGGGCCTCCGGATCTCAGCCGCTCACCGTATGAAGCGCGGTAGCTAAGGTTTTCGGCGGGAGTGTGTTACTCCCCCGGGCGAGCCGGCCCATTCATGCTACAGACAAATAATATGCCATTACTGATAATGTATTCGTTTGCAACGTGGCTCTCCCACTATCTAAACTGTTTGTTTCGTTGTTTGACCCTACACGTTCATAAAACAACTTATCTGACTGCAATGAATCATTGTTGAGTCGTGAAAGATTTTTGAAATGGTATAGCCGTTTTATAAAAGGGTGGGATGCATTGCTGCTAGATAAATACTATCTAATGATGACCAATTGGCTCAGTGGCGGGGCCCTCCGCCCGCGGAGTCAACGGTCGCGGGTTCGATTCCCGCATCAGAATAAATATATGTATGGATTACAAATATTTATTCTGGTAACCCCCGCAAATCTGCATTGGAAATGGGGAGGCCCGTGCTCAGCAGTGGGACATATAAGGGCTGTTAAAAAAAATACGATCTGCGCAGGATGACTGGCATACTGGATGTGTGTAGCAGAAGATAAGGCTAGGTGAAGCGCATAAAGCAAGCTTATATTCAGTAGAAGAATGACATCCATTCGCAATGCCAAATAACCAAGCCGTTGGATTTCTTCATTCCCGATAATATCTACCAGAGAAACAATAATTAGTTTACGATGGCTAGAAGCGACTACTGATGGAAAGCCGTTTCGCTACGATGATTCTGGAAGTTTGGATAAAAAGATGAATCAGTGTGAAGGAAACAAGGAAGTTGTGCCAGGACCGTAGCAGATGGGGATCTGTGGTTTCCCGTAGCGATACGGGAAACAAGTGTGACGTTATGTATGTATGTATGTATTATATAAACGATAAGATTTTATAAAGATGTTTTTTTAGAAAAATATATTTTAATATTACTTTCGGAACATAAAATCCATTTAAAATTTAAACCCATTTTTCTATGTAAAAAGTTGCATCTTATAATCTGAAAAAGAAAGTAAATCTTTAAAGATTTATAAGAGTGATTTAACTGAATCGCACAAAAGCGCAAAGGATTACAGGCCAAACCTTGTCCAATGCAGATTAGCATATAACCAGACTCGAAATAAATATCTGTAGGCTATACATATATTTAAGGACGAAATCGTCATTCGCTCTTCACAAGGTGTTGGTGTCCAAACTTCTCAGTATAAAGACGAAACTCCGAATTTATAATACGATTATTCGGCTTATACAAACGTATGGCTGTGAGGCTTGGACACTAACGCTAAAGGAAGAGAAGAAACTTTTAGTTGCAGAACGAAATGTCTTCCGATAGACCTTGGGTCGAACCAAAAGTGATGATGACAGTTGGCGAAATCGAAAAAATGCCAAAATCGAGCATCTGGTGGCCCAATCCAGTAATAGGAATGACTAAGGCTCACTGACTTCGTTGGCTGGGCCACGTTGAGAGGATGGAGGAGGATCGCGCAGTCAAGAGAGAGTATGTGGGTCGCCCAACTGGACGACGTCCTGTGGGGCGCCCCAGGTACCGCTGGAGAGACATGATCGAAAATGACTTGTGCAATCTTCAACTATGCCACTGGCAGGAGGTGGCGCAGGACAGGGCATGGTGGCGTAAGATCTATTCGGAGGCCAAGATCCATTTTGGGTCGCTGCGCCAACAAATTTAGTTAGTTTCATTCATATATTTATCCTTGTGTAGGGATCGAACTCGCGACCATTGACTCCGTGTCATTGTCAATGGACGGAACGGAATCAAGAATTGCTGCTAACGTTCAAACAGAGGGAGTAATGTATGCGGTTCAACTGAATCGAAACTGATGACTACAATGTGTTTTAGCCCTTTATATGCTAGTCACGTTCACTTATAAATATGCGAAATACGTCGATGTAATAAAAAATATGACGAATCGGCGTCGATCTGTCTACATGTTTGGGTACAGTCTTATCATCTTTGTGTCGAACGGCGTTGTTGGCGTACATCATAGTCATATCATAGTCATCAACAATCTGTGGCAGGCCACTGCTCCATGCAATTAAAAATTACGGCGACTTGGTTCGACCCATCACGTTCAGATTCCCACGAGGGCGAGAAGCGACTAAAGGAGAGCTGTTTCGCTACGATGAATGTGAGAGGAAGGATGGATGAGTGTGTAGGAAGCAAATAAAGTATGCCGGGTTAGGATAGGGATCTGTGGTCTCTGCCTACCCCTAGGGGTAACAGGCGTGACGATATGTATGTATGTACTCTCCGTGGTAAAAACGATAAAAGATGCTGAGAGACGGGACATTCCTCGTTGGGTTTCTGAACAGAGAAAGGAAAAACAATAATTAATTTCGTTGAGTGAATCGAAGCAGGCTAAATTAAACCGTGTCCATAGAAGCAACAAATTGGATTAGCTTAATATTTATTTATACACGTCATCTATTTGCAGTGCAGGCGGCATGTGTTTCTAATTTAAGACGACTCCTAAACTTTTTTTTTCGCTTGTTGATATTAAACACGTAAATTATATCGCCCTTGTAATACATTTGAAGCAATAAAATGTGAAAAGAATAACAATTTTATTGATGATAATGAATTTCTCGCGGATCAAAGGATTGATTTCGAAAATTCATTAACTATGCTTTCTCGGTTTAAAGTTTGCGAGCGGATACGGGTGTAAGCGTGATTAATAGATCATACATTACTTGGGGTAAATACCACTATAAACCAATCGATATTAATACAACCGTGACAGTCCACTTATGAAAATTTAACTCGCTGATATAGAACATCCGGTGGCAGTTCTCTCTCTTTCTTTTCATTAACTCTTTCGGTACGGACGCGTTCTACGTCGCGCCGTCCCCAATGACCGAGCAGTCGCGGCAAGCGTCCGCACTTGCGGAACAACTGCAAGCGCCCGTCAGACGCACAATACCACGCTATCTTACGCAGAGCGAGTGCAGTGGCTCGTAAAAAAAAAGGCTTAAAAAATTATAACATAATGCAATAGAAAATATTTGCTCATTCCGTCAGTTTATTATTAGGCAGCGTAAAACAAGTGCAAAATACTTGCGATGGATTACCACGGAGATAACATATATATTCTGCTCATGAAGAGTCGCGAGTGACCTAAGTCACCGTTCGTACATCACGAGCGTCAAATGTTGGGTGACCATAGTTACCGCTCGTACAGAGCGAGCGTCAGGGTGACTATAGTCACCGCTCGGACAAAGCGAGCGTCGGGCGTTGGGTGACTATAGTCACCGCTCGAGCCGAAAGGGTTAATCTTCAACTCGTTCTCAGCTTAAATAGCTGCCTATCTATCGAAGAAGATCCCTCAGATCTCTCTGTTTATTCTTCTCTGTTATTAACGAGCCATGTATTCCTCTATACTTGAAAAGCTACTTCCATATTTTGGGTAGCTCCCACAGTCTCAGTCTTCGTGCTTCAGAATTATTCTCAAATATTTTCGAAATTCATTCTCACCATGCCGGTTTTATTTCAAACGCTGTCATGGTATCAGTTATTAAACTTTGTGAATATTGAATGTGACTCCCATTGGCATAAGGAAAGCCTTCGACGAACCTTGTTTAAAATGTAATCTTATAGATTTTTACCGTTAGTTAAACTTATAGTTACAAAGGTAAACTTTTAAACTAGATTAATATGTATGTTTTCAAGCATAAATTATAAAGAAACTACAAATTATAAAGAAATTAAAATTCAATAAACTTTATGTAGAAGATATGTGCGGGTTTTATTTTTTAAAAATCATTTCATCCGTTCTTCTTCAGTTGTAGATTTCTATGGGTGGCCTCGATAGTGTCCCATGAGGTTTTCTCACGCGTTTCACACCAATTCGTTTGCCTACATGGAGGCAAACGAATAGTGGTAGAGCCACGCTGCAGACGAATACTTTGTCTAGAATGGCATAATATTTGTCTGTAGCTTGCAAGGGCCGGCTCGCCCGGGAAGGTACCACACTCCCGCAGAAGACCGGTGTATGAGTGGTAGCTTAGCTACCGCGCTTCGTACGGTGAGCGGCCGAGTTCCGGAGGCCCAACAGCCCTCTTCCACCCTACCCCCTCCCCTCTACCCTCTCCCCCTCCCATTCCCACTCCCATAATGACACTTGCCTGAAAGGCCGGCAACACTTCCGCACTGCCTATGGTGCTACAGTTGTCTATGGGGAGCGTTGATTTCTTTCCATCACGTGATAAGCCTGCTCGTTTGCCTTCTTATCCC
Source organism: Baronia brevicornis (assembly GCA_031353405.1). Taxonomy (NCBI): domain Eukaryota; kingdom Metazoa; phylum Arthropoda; class Insecta; order Lepidoptera; family Papilionidae; genus Baronia; species Baronia brevicornis. The sequence continues at coordinate 47,778 of JASFAT010002857.1, read as the reverse complement.
ATAAAAAGACACATTTCAATGAACTTAACATCTTGACTACTAAAAATTTTATTACTTATTATTATATATTTTATTACTTACTAAAAATTTTAGTGTTTGTCTACCTAATTATATATATATATATGAATTAAATCATATATCCCTCATATTGTCATCGTTAAATATTAATTGTAATTGTTGTGTATAGTTGTAACTGGACTTCAGATTTACTTTAAATTCTTTTGCATGTTTGTTATCTTATATTTTATTTAATCTGTAGTCTGTAACTGTACCTTTTGTAATAAAAATAAATAAAAATAAACAAAACTCGTCAACTTTTAAAAAGTTGTTTATAACGTCAACTTTTTATGTCTTTCTTTACATTTTAAAGTACCCAATAAAATATACTCATATGGTTCCTTTATATGGCGGTTATGTTTATATGTACATATGTATACAGTAACTGAAAAAAGTCATGTTCCAGTGCATCCGAGCGCGCGTAAGTGGCAAACAAGCACGCACTTGTTGAAGAGAGTACCACAAGAGAGTCGCAAAGTAAGTTAGCACAAGAGAGTCGTAAAGTAAAAGGAGTTCTGTTACGGTAGCAAAACGTGAATACTGATAGATCACTGCACAAGCTCCAAGTAGCTCAAAGGTTATGACTGGAACTTCTATGGTGGGCATGATTCAAAAATGAGAAATACATATATACTAGCTTTTGCCCGCTCACATGGAACTTGGTCTGCCACATTAAGTTTCATGACAGATCATTTTAGATAAATATATTTTTTTACTTAATTTATGGTTCACAATTTTGGTCATAGTGGTTTCCACGTAAAAGGTAGATATATGCTGTCGCGGACTTTTATTTAGAACTATTCAAGACAAACAATCCTACGGTACATCATCTTTGTGTAACTCCAATGGTTTAGGCAGCGTACGCCAAGATAGCTCTCAGAGGCCAGATATTTTTCCGACTTAATAGACATGTATCGTTATATTACGACCAAAATTACATAAAATCATTACAAATTGTAGCCTATATGTTATTCCGATGTATAACCTACTTTCTGTAAAGTTTCAACCAAATTCATCCAGTAGTTTATTCGTGAAAGTGTAACAAATATACATCCATATACTTACAAACATTTATATATATATATATATATATATATATATATATATATATATATATATATATATATATATATATATATATATATATATATATATATATATATTTATTTATTTATTTATTTATTATAATTCTTGCACGAAAAATATGTTCCTCGTAATTCATAAGTCGATGTCTTCGTGACGTTTGTTATAGTACCATTAGGGAATTGTCGAAATTCCAAGTAAACCTTTGGGGTGACATCTTTAATGTTCTCCATAGAGTCCGCTTTATGGCCAGTTTATCATTTCCATCCATTTCTGAAATAAATTGCTTCAGCTCTAATAGGCTTTAGGGAGACATTTTGATGGTATTCTTTATTACGTGCGTAATACTCTACTACAGATTTTTTGATTATAAATTAAGATAGGTGGTAATTTCGCTTGATTGGTAAAAATATAATGTATTAAACGCCCGTAATATTGTAATATATAATGTTACGTAAAAAAGATACCTCAACTCATTCACACATATTATTGAAATAAGTAATATAAAATTAAAATGACTAATGGAGTCAGGCGTTATTTTGCGGAAATCCATTACTATGTGGACAGTCAGAACTTTTACTTACCTAAGATCCGCGACAAGCGAACAAAAACCGAAAAATAATAATGTGTATTTTGAATAACCTTTACGAAGTATAGAAGTGCGTGTTTTTGGCACAAGTTGGAGTCCAAGGATAGTTATTGCTCTCTAGAGAGGGCTGTCTGACACCAGTTAAAGAGCCCGCTATCTCTCTGATTTCGTCTTCTCATCTCGCCTAGGGTCTTTCCTGTTTACGATTCCCTTGCGGTCTTTTCCACGTTACAACTTTCCCGTCCATCTCTCGTCCCGGAAACGGCCCCCTCCAGCCCATCTCCACTTTAAACCTAGAGCGTGTACTAGTCCAATAGCTTTACTAATGGCTCTGATATTAAAATGTCGTTCGAAAAATCTTTTGTGTTTTTCTTTATATGGAGTATAAAGCGTATCTAGAGACCATAGCTCACATATTTCAATGTCTCATGTGTCCCAAATGACTTTTTTATATTCCCGTTATCTTTTTTTAAAAAGTAATACATATTTTACTCATAACAATAAAGCTGTCATATAATCAAAACGAAAACAAAGTATTGTATTGTGTAAATTTAGCAAATATTATTTATGATTTAACAAATGTTTTCTATCAAAGCAATGTATTTTAAGTTTAATAAAAAATGGAATTCAATCGTTTTATAAAATAGGGTTTCAAATGATTTGTTTTGCTGTGACACAGCGTTCTTATATTTAAATTGCGATATAAAAACATTACATCAGGCACAAATTGGTGAAACTGATCATGATAGGAAAATTCGCGGGCCTGGAAAGGAGAAGCTCTCATCAAAGATTTTAACGACCTCCGAAAATATAACGACATTGTTATGTCTCTTGTAATACATCCAGTGACGAATCCTTAACAATGAGTGACCCTTTTTCCTCGAAATATAATACAAAACATTTTTTTTTTATTTTCGCATTAATCATATGTAAAAATGTCCATGAAAGGTGTAGAACAAATTATATTTGTATTTAGAGTAAAAATATATATAGATCACTCACGTGTATAAGTACATTTTTCTAGTTAAACAGAGGTCTAAGTTTTCAATTTAGAAACTGTTACAGTAAAATGTGGGGGTCAAACTAGGTCCATTCGCGCGGTTCTTTTATTTTTATTTTATTTATTAGGCACAAAAACAAGTTACAGTCCTAAAAAATTCAATATAATATAAACTATAATATCTAAATTATAAATCTTTAAATTTGCGCACAGCATGGCTACATTTTAATAATATGGTTACTTATGTTATAATAAAATATTATAAAATTGAATTAAATAAAAAATAAGAAATATAAAATCAATATCAGCCCGCGGCAGTCCATTGCTGAACATAGGCCTCACCCAAGGCGCGCCACCTAGCCCGATCTTCGGTTATGCGCATCCAGTCTCTGCCAGCCGCCTTGCGCAGATCGTCGCTCCATCTAGCAGGAGGTCCCACAAAACGTTTGCCGTGTCGCGGTCTCCACTCCAGCACGCAGACAAGACGGACTGTCAGTGTCCACGTTTCGGCACCGTAAGAGGGTACGGATAGAACGCACTGGTTGAAGACTTTTGACTTCGGAGTATAATATAATACCAATAATTTTGTGATCTATCGGCTGCCAGAGATATCACGGAGCGATCGCTTTAATTGAAGTATTTTGATATTGAAAATATCGAACGTTTCTGGTCAATAGATATATTATTGTATATTTTTATGCAATGGGAAGGCAAAGAAGCAGACGTGTCAACTGATGGAAAGCAATCAATGCCACCCACAGCCATCTGCAGACCCATAGGCATTGCAGAAGCACTGCAAGACTTTAAGAAATATGTAAGCTTTGTTTTTCGAAGGTTCCAATGTCGTATCGGTTTGAAACTACCGCTGTAGGTAGTTGATTCCAGAGAGAGACTTTTGTGTTTTTAACTTTTTATTTATTTATAAAAACATAATGTGAAAAACTGCCAATTTATAAAAAAATAAATTAAATATACATTCAGACACAGACACATGCACAAAAATAAATTCCTTTTGGTTTGTATAATTCAGTAAATTTTTTAAATTTTAAATTTGTAAAGTTATATTAAGTATAGCAAATAAATCTAATATGTAATACATAAATGTGTTACAGAAGGGAACTGTCTGCTGTAGTACAGGGTGCGCCCTAATTCGGCAGGCAGTGAAACAAAATTGTAAACTCTTCAATGACCAAAAAATTAAAAAAAAATCAGACATATCGATTAGGCGTAATGTCCTTGTTCTCCTATACTCCTACGTCATAATGAGATAGCAACAACAAGTTTCCACTTGAAATGTTCTCTATTGATAATTTATCATGGCGAGCTTCGCTGCTGACAAGCTACTTTGATAAATAACCCCCTCACAAAAGCAATCCGAGTCAAGAGAGACTAACGATTTTCATCGTTGAGAAAGTATAAGAGTTGAAACAGTAAACAACTATCTAAACTTTTTCGATGTCGGTATGGGCACATAAATAAGATGGATGAAAGACGACTGACAAAATCAATTGACGACGGATTTGGATGGAAGGATCGGTAGGAGAAGACCAAGGAAAAAATAAATGGACAAAGTTTTTAGGCAAGACCAAGTCTAGAGTACCCTTAACTGACGGGCTTGCATGAGGAGAGTGATCAATGGGGAGGAAGCAAGGAAAGTGTTTCAATGGAAATCTGCGGTCTCTGCCTAAACAAGCGTGACGATATATATGGATTTTCATTTTAGTACCGTGACAAGAGGCCATACATATATTACGTAACACGTTAAGGCGAAGGGATAGGGTCAAAAAATTGACATTTTACCATTAAAATTATCTTACTTGCAAATTAAGAATTCTATTCTATTCTATTCTATTCTACTCTACTCTACTCTACTCTACTCTACTCTACTCTACTCTACTCTACTCTACTCTACTCTCCTCTATTCTACTCTATTCTACTCTATTCTACTCTATTCTACTCTATTCTACTCTATTCTATACTATTCTATTCTATACTATTCTATTCTATACTATTCTATTCTATTCTATTCTATTCTATTCTATTCTATTCTATTCTATTCTATTCTATTCTATTCTATTCTATTCTATTCTATTCTACTTATGATTTAAGCGATACTTCATTTGATATTTCAAGGTAGTAATAGTAGAACCTTATAAAATTTATTTTTATTTAAAGTCTATACTGAAATAAATTTTTTTTATCTTCCATTTTCAACATCGTAGATCAGCGGTTCCCAAACTTTTTTACTCTATGATGCACTGACATACTATTTACAAATTGGCAAACCCCTTAATATACTTAAATGAAAAACTTTTGATAGTTGAAGTGAAGATTGAGGTACATTTAAGTGAGTTGAGGATTGAGTGATGCACATTGAGTGAGGTACAATTATTAAATTATACATCATTAATCTATTAAACTTATTTTGTATTGCATAAGAACGTAACATACAAATACATAAAGTAAAAAATAAATTCAAATATCGTATTTGTAAATCTCGTGTTGACTTGACACTTGACAGAGGCTTGTAACACACCAATGCGTCGCGACACGGTAGTTGAGAACCGCTGTCCATTAGTGTATCCTTTTTCTATATAGCTCTTAATATTTAATAAAATAAAATATCATCATCAGCAGCCTGCGGCAGTCCATTGCTGGACATAGGCCTCACTCAAGGCGCGCCACCTAACTCGATCTTCGGCTACACGTATCCAGTCTCTGTCAGCCGCCTTGCGCAGATCGTCGCTCCATCTAGCAGGGGGGCATCCCACACTACGTTTGCCGAGGCGCGGTCTCCACTCCAGCACTCGTCTACTCCAACGATTGTCGGTTCTCCGACAAACGTTTTCAGCCTATTGCTACTTCAGCCTGCTAACTCGAAGAGCTATGTCGGTGACTCTCGTTCTCCGGCGAATTTCTTCATTTCGAATTCTATCCACCAGCATAGCCCTCTCCAAAGCCCTCTGAGCGGCTAATAAAAAATATAAATAAGTATAAAAGTCACAATCTTTTCGTTCTGCGTACATATAAGGATTTCATCCGTTACATTATGGAAGTTATTTCCGAGTTTGTGAATTTATTGCTTCACTTCATCAAACATTCGACATTACAACTTAAAGTTGTACAGAAATATTCATGACGTACGGGAAATTTGAATCAACATAATGAATGTTGTGTAAGATTAAAATATACATTGTTAAGTTTGTTTATCGAGTTGGAAACTGAAGAAAAAATTAATTATATCTATTAATTCCGATGCGAGAATTGAACCCGCGACACATTGACTCCGTGGGCGAAGGGCCCCGCCACTGAGCCAATTGGTCGTCCGAAAAAAACCAAAAAAAGTGGTGTTGTGTGTGTGCTGATCAGTACCTATGCATAATAATGTATTTTTTGAATTTGTTTGCGCTGATCTCAGCAAGTTGAGTTGTTTACTCACCGTCTGAATAATGGATTTCCGCAAATCGATGCCTGACGCCATTTATCATACGTAGAACTCAGGTAGAGATTTCTGCCCATACAATAATATTCGCTATCATAGTCGCCTCGCATAATATCCACGGGAATAAATGAGACGACATTATTCTACGCCACTAACCGCGCTTACACAAAAACAACGATAAAGTTGTGAGCAGCTTGAAACAGAGTTTGTACGAAGGAACTTTATAGCATCGGAAATATAATGCGGTTTCATATCTTCGCGACGGTTTGACCCAATTTAACAAAATGAATCTTTTCTCGTGTCCTGCTTTTATATGTGGGTCACTGATATTACCAACTTTAAGCCAGTTATTATAAAGTATATTTTTGTGTTGTATAATCTCTTGCTGGCTTTAATCGACTTTTTTAATTATTTCACGTATTCGGATACGTATTCTCGCGGTTCTGTAGGCTCATGACTCATTAATCATAATCATTTATGATAAACTAGTATAGTAGCATATTTCAGCATATATATATATATATATATATATATATATATATAATCATAAATGATTATGATTATATATATATATATAATATATATATATATAATCATAATCATTTATGATAAACTAGTATAGTAGAATTATTAACACTGAGCCCGATTGCGTGCCACTTCTCCTTGGACAAGCTTTGAATAATTTACACCGAGCCTGAGTGCCTGCCATTCCTCGTTAGAAAAGCTTAGAATTATTTACACTGAGCCCGATTGCCTGCCAGTCCTCATTGGACAAGCTTAGATCTATTAATATTGAGCCTGAGTGCCTGCCAATATGCATTGGATAAGCTAAGAGTTATTTATACTGAGCTCGAGTGCCTGTCAATCCTCCTTGGACAAGCTTAGATCTATTTACACCGGGCTTGAGTGCCTGCCAATCCTCCTTGATAAGCTTAGAAGTATTTATACTGAGCCTGAGTGCTTGCCAATCCTCCTTGGACAAGCTTAGATCTATTTATACTGAGCCTGAGTGCCTGCCAGTCCTCCTTGGGCAAGCTTAGAATTCTTTATATTGAGACCGATTGCTTGCCAATCCGCTTTGGACGGCTAGCTTGGAAGTATTTATCCTAAGCTCGAGGGTCTGTCAATCCATCTTGAACAAGCTTTTTTTATGCAGAGTAGGAAACAAGCATGCAGGTCAGAAATGCGGAGGCTTGTGACTAAGACGTATATCGACCGTGAAAAAATTGTACAATGACGTTATTCTATAGTAAAGTAATTAGTACAATAAACAATTATAATATATTGTTGATGATTTGTATAATTATATTTTAATAATAATTACTAAATATGTATACATACATACACACACACATATATGTGTGTGCGTGTGTGTGTGTATGTATATATACATATATTAGTTTCGTTTAAAAATACATTGAAGTCATAAAATGACGTAAATATCTTAAGACTCCAATAATACATACATAAAATAACGTCATTAATTAAGTCAAAAAGAAAAAAAGCAATATAAAATTATAGTCATTTCAATTTAAATGACGTTTTTAATTAACGACTCCAATTACACATAAAATAATATCATTAATTAGGTAATAGCAATTAATTATGGTCGTTTATTCATAAAATCGACCAATTGTCTCAGTGGCGGGGCCCTCCGCCCGCGGAGTCAATGGTCGCGGGTTCGATTCCCGCATCGGAATAAATATTTATATGGATTTATAAATGTTTATTCCGAGTCTGGTAACCCCCCCCAATCCGTATTTCCTTTCCTTTCCTCTCTATCCTTTCCCTTCCTTTCCGCCAATCCACGGTCTGCCGTGCCAATGGATGCGTGGCTAGGGGCGAGCCTAGTCGTAATCGTGCCGATCGTCCCGGGGTCGGGCTCCCCCGGGGACTATGGTGCCTTACCTCAGCATGCAGGGCTCTGCTGGGGCTGACCTCCATCCTCCCTTGCGGCTCGTGGGATTCACTAAGACGAATATAATATACCTAATTTGTCGAAAATGACGGCGACGTGGTTCGCCACCCGTCACGTCCTGATTCTCACGAGGGCGAAAAGCGACCAATGACGAGCCGTTTCGCTGCGATGAAATGGCAGCGGATGGAGCTCTGTGGTCTCTGCCAACCCCTGCGGGGGATAGGCGTGAATATATAAAAAAAAATATTCATAAAATCATCAAATTAAACAATGATTCCACCTTAAGCTTCATTAAATATAAATAAAGTAATATGAAAAAAAATTTAAAGTCACCTCCTACGTTGTTCCCACGATCTACAGTCTGTATAACACACAAATCGGATAATTCTTTTTCTGTCATATTAAACTATAATTAATTTAATCGATGCATTAATATTTGAAAAGCGTTATTAACATTCCATCAACTCCAAGTCTCAAAAAATATATTTGAACTTGAGTGGATGAATAAAAAGTATTTTACTAACGATTGAATATTTGAACTAGATATAATATATAAACACATTTATAGGGTCAGCGTGAACAAGGTAGTAGGAATTGAACAAAATTTCATATTCAACGTATTTTCAGAGAAGCGCCCAATGCTTCCCGAGAAACAACTAAGCATTTATTTTTAAATCTTCAAAGGCTTGCCATAGACGATGACGGTATGAGACATATGGAAACGATGACATATGCAGGACACGTGATGATCGTAATAAAGAAATACAAAAAAACGCAATACTTTGTATACGAACACGTGGTATGCATTTGATGTTTTTTTTTTATTTTTTTTGATAACAAGACATGTAACGAATATAAAATATGGTTGTCTTCCGTACAGTCTACTATACCTGATGATGCCTCGTGTTGAGAAGAAACGCGTGTCGTGTACATTGTGGAAGAGTGGTGGTTTGTGTTTTTTATTTTTGATAGTGGTTGGTAAGTGGAGAGTTACTGACGGCCGTTTTTCGGTAAGATTCAGCTTAAATTTCCCGTAAATCCACTTCTTCCAGTAAAAAAACATACATTATTATTTTCCTATTTTTGTTTGCTTCTCGCAGATCTTAACCAAGTAAAAAAAAAAATTGTGACTGTCCACATAGTAATAATGGATTTCCACAAAGTAAGTGGAGTCAGGCACTCCATTAATCATGATGACTAAAAAAGTTGGAAAAGCGTTGCATTTTGTTAAAATCACACATTTTTTTAAATATAAGATTTATATTTTTAATATTCAATTTAAATATAAGCCCGCGGCAGTCCATTGCTGGACATAAGTCTCACTCAAGGCGCACCACCTAGCCCGATCTTCGGCTACACGCATCCAGTCTCTGCCAGCTACCTTGCGCAGATCATCGCTCCATCTAGTAGGGGGGCATCCCACATTATGTTTGCCGAGTCTCGATCTCCACTCGAGCACTCGTCGGCAAATATGTCCAGCCCATTGTCACTTCACTCTGCTAACTTGAAGAGCTATGTCTGTAACTCTGGTTCTCCAGCGAATTTCTTCATTTCGAATTCAATCCACCAGAGAAACTCCGAGCTTGGCCCTCTGTATAGCCCTCAGCGCGGCTTTGAGCCTTAATATTACTTACCTACTTAGTTAATTACTTACTTACTGGGCCTCCAGAACTCAACCGCTCACCGTACGAAGCGCGGTAGCTAAGCTAGCACTCAGACGCCGGTTTTCTGCGGGAGTGTGGTACTACCCCGGGCGAGCCAGCCCATTCGTGCCACAGACAAATAATATGCCATTCTTGACAAAGGATTCGTCTGCAGCTAGAAGTAAACCGTCTAGAAGGCGCTTGGGTACTCTAGCCTCGTCCGCCAGTATCACGTGTCCAGCCCACCGGTGGCGTCCAATTTGGATGGTTTTGATGACATTCAACTCAATTTACAGCTTATAATGCTCTTGGTTGTATTGTGTAAGCCATCGCTCATTTTCCAACACACGGCTAATTATTTTAAAAAAGGTATCGTGTGTTACCACAACTACGCGCTGTCTGCACGCAGCTACAGGTGTTTACAGATGCAACGTTAGGTAATAAAGTTGCCAGAGTTCATATAAACATCCCGATCTAATCTGGAGTTTATCGCTAACTTGTGAAGTTAATACGCTAACCTATTAGTCCAATAATATCTATTAATACATCACGTTGTAAACGCAAGACGCGTTAAAATTAAATAATGTGACTAATTCATATCGACGCAAAAACACGAAAACCTGGCCTTTCCTGCCCTTTCCTTTCTTCTCTATCCTTTCCCTTCCTCTCCGCCAATCCACGGTCTGCCGTAGATTCGCTAGGGCTAGGGCTAGGCAATGGCTAGGGGCGAGCCTAGTCGAAAGCGTATAAACCGTCCCGGTATCGGGCTCCCCGGGCACTAGGGTGCCTTAGCTCAGCATGCAGGGCTCTGCTGGGGCTGACCTCCATCCTCCCTTGCGGCTCGTGGGATTCACTAAGACGAATTTAATATACCTAATTTGTTGAAAAATGACGGCGACGTAGTTCGCCACCCGTCACGCCCTGATTCTCACGAGGGCGAAAAGCGACTAATGGAGAGCCGTTTCGCTGGGATAAATGGTAGCGGATGGAGCTCTGTGGTCTCTGCCAACGCCTGCGGGGGATAGGCGTGAATATTAAAAACAATACACACATACAACAACGTAAAAAACATACATACATACATATATATCGTCACGCCTGTCTCCCGTATGGGTAGGCAGAGACCACAGATCTCATCTGCTACGATCTCGGCATACTTTTCTTGCTTCCTTCTCACTTATTACTCTCGTCATGCAAGCCCTCCGGTTAAGGGTACTCTTGAACTAGCCTTTATTAAAAACTTCAGCAATTTGGTCAAGGTATATTTTCCGTGGTCTCCCCCTACCGATCCTTCCACATTCGCAACGTAAATGTCTTTTGCCAATCGTTCCTCATCCATCCTCTCTATGATAGATATATAAACATAGAGATAGAGACGAAAATGTAGTAAGCTGCAAAATGAGAACCTACCACCAGAGCCAAAAAAACGGTTAAGATTTCTGAAACATATTGTATCTGATTAATCAAAAACAGCCAACTTCAACACTGTACAAAATTTCCTGTTGCTCGTGACTCGGACCTTTTGAGACAGTAGTTTTATTTTTCTGGTCGGAATAGGCAATTGAAGTAGTGTGTAGGGCCTCCGGAACTCAGCCGCTCACCGGACGACGCGCGGTAGCCAAGACGACTCAGACGCCGGCTTTCTGCGTGAACATGGAACTTCCCGGGCAAAAAACAAATAATATGCCATTATTGACATAGTATTCGTCTGCAGCGTGGCTCTACCACTATATCTGAAAATGTAATATTAAAAATGCCTTCTCATACCAAATTCTTTGACAGTACAGGTTATTCGGTTGTGGAATTTGTTGCCGCTGGAGGTGAGACAAGCGAAGTCTCTGTCTGTTTCAAAAATCTATCTTTATAAATATCTATATATCTTTTATTTATTCGTTTTTTATTTACGGTCAACTCATATTTATGTATGCTTATACTTTTGCTTGTGGCATTTAATTTTGGTTATAATTAAAAAAAATTCTATCAACCTGACGATGATGTATCACCAACGTACATCGAATTGTCTTTTTAACACTGTATCTATTTTGTGGTTGTGTGGAAGAAATTGCATCTGTATAACAATATTACAAAAAAGTAATTGTATAACTATGTTTTTGGTTTATGGTCACGGTGGCGAAACGTGGACACTGACAGTCCGTCTCTTCGACAAGCTCAAAGTCGCTCAGAGGGCTATGCTCGGGGTTTCTCTGGTGGACAGAATTCGAAATGAAGAAATTCACCGGAGAACCAGAGTCACCGACATAGCTCTTCAACTTAGCAGACTGAAGTGGCAATGGGCTGGACACGTTTGTCGGAGAACCGACAATCGTTGGAGTAGATGTGTGCTGGAGTGGAGACCGCGACTCGGCAAACGTAGTGTGGGACTAGATGGAGCGCAAGGCGGCTGGCAGAAACTGGATGCGTGTAGCCGAAGTTGGGGCTAGGTGGCGCGCCTTGAGTCAGGCCTATGTCCAGCAGTGGACTGCCGCGGGCTGATATTGATATTGATGTTTTTAATGTACAACGTGCATGTGTCAAAAAGATATGCAATACTTGAAAGTTCAGAATATATAGTGATTTGTTCATGATGATAATATTAATTTGGATGCAAACTTGGACCCTTGTGTATATGCTTCGTGCAAATTGCAATGCATTTGAAATGTGTGTAGATATCATATCAGGGTTTCACCTTCACAGATATAATAATATCAAGGTAGTAATCAAATTTCACAAGAGATATCAAATTTTAACACTTTTCTTAAAGGCCGGCAACGCTTCTGCACTGCTTATGGCATAACCTGCGGATATCTATGGGCGGCGTTGATTGCTTTTCATCAAGTGACACGCCCGCTCGTTTGCCTTCCTGTCCAATAAAAAAAATAGTTTGGTTTCTATGTAAAAAAAAATTAATCATATATTCTTTATTAAGGGATAATAATTAATTAATTTAATTTAATAATAATTAATTTATTTTTTTATGAAAGGAAGAGCCTACTTTGCCACAACACAGGGAATCCTAGTGTGGGATCTAGTGTCCCGTAACATATGTAAACTTTTAGAAAATAAAGACATGTTATTCAAGATATATTGCACACCAAAAACAAAGTGATACCATTTTTGATTGTAATATTTATATACAAATGGCGGACTTATCGCTAATAGCGATTTCATTCAGACAACCGTAATATAGACACAATGTTAAAAAAATATTTTGATGTAGGTTGGTGATACATTATCGCAATTATGATAGAAAAAAAAATAAGTAGAAATGTTAAAAAATATCGTCAGCGATCAGCAATAAAGGTACTAAGAGACCACTGCTAAAAGACTACACTAAGAGGTACTAAGAGACCAAGCTAAAAGACTACACTAAGAGGTACTAAGACACCACTGCTAAGAGACTGCACTTAGAAGTACTAAGAGACCACTGCTAAGAGACTACACTAAGAGGTACTAAGAGACCACTGCTAAGAGACTACACTAAGAGGTACTAAGAGACCACTGCTAAGAGACTACACTTAGAAGTACTAAGAGACCACTGCTAAGAGACTACACTAAGAGGTACTAAGAGACCACTGCTAAGAGACTACACTAAGAGGTACTAAGAGACCACTGCTAAGAGACTACACTAAGAGGTACTAAGAGACCAAGCTAAAAGACTACACTAAGAGGTACTAAGAGACCAAGCTAAAAGACTACACTAAGAGGTACTAAGACACCACTGCTAAGAGACTGCACTTAGAAGTACTAAGAGACCACTGCTAAGAGACTACACTAAGAGGTACTAAGAGACCAAGCTAAAAGACTACACTAAGAGGTACTAAGACACCACTGCTAAGAGACTGCACTTAGAAGTACTAAGAGACCACTGCTAAGAGACTACACTAAGAGGTACTAAGAGACCAAGCTAAAAGACTACACTAAGAGGTACTAAGAGACCAAGCTAAAAGACTACACTAAGAGGTACTAAGAGACCAAGCTAAAAGACTACACTAAGAGGTACTAAGAGACTACTGCTAAGAGACTACACTAAGAGGTACTAAAGGAACACTGCTAAGAGACTGCGCGAAGAGACACTGACCTCCTTAAATATTGTATTGCCATTATTATCAAGCTTGGCTTGGCTTGGCCCATTGGTGATTGCAGATTGCATTTTATTATTATCACAAACTCTTCCACCTCTTTATTTATATTTTCCCATAACACAATATAACGAGTTATATTGAAAGTATTATAATAAACGGAACCATATTATTTTAATATCTATAGTTCAAATTAAATTGATATATACTTAATATGAACGGTGTACTTTGTTTTTAATATAAGCTTTTCGTTTGGTGAAGAGCTGTGGAGAATCAGCAAAGAGGACTCAATAGATGTCCAGATACGTCGACAAAAATGGAGATGGATAGGGCATACTCTCCGGCGCCACGCTCATATGCCCAAACAAGCCCTCGAATGGAATCCTCAGGGGAAAAGAAAATGTGTGCAGAAGATGGGCCTATCCCGGAGCGAAGTGAAGCGTATGGCCTCAGACAGGTCGAGATGGAGAAACGTCGTTTCTGCCCTATGCCCCACCAGAGGGACTTAGGACTCAGAGAGATTAACTTTTCGTTTGGTAAAGGCAAGGCAAGGCGTGCCACCTAGCCCGATCTTCGGCTACACGCATCCAGTCTCTGCCAGCCGCCTTGCGCAGATCCTCGCTCCATCTAGCAAGGAGGCGTCCCACACTACGTTTGCCTAGTCGCGGTCTCCACTCCAGCACACGCCTACTCCAACGATTGTCGGTTCTCCGACAAACGTGTCCAGCCCATTGCCACTTCAGTCTGCTAACTTGAAGAACTATGTCGGTGACTCTGGTTCTCCGGCGAATTTCTTCATTTCGAATTCTGTCCACCAGAGAAACCCCGAGCATAGCTCTCTCCATAGCCCTCTGAGCGACTTTGAGCTTGGCGAGGAGACAGACTGTCAGTGTCCACGTTTGTATGTAAGCTTCTAATGAAATTTACGAACGCGTGCATCATTAGCATATTTATATCATTCTTTGCTATTAGAAATCTTTAAATTTTAATAAATGCACATTTTATTCGTATCGCTCTCAATAAGAACATTATGTTAATTGTATGTATGTGTATAAGTACATTTAAGCAAATATTAATTTGACCTTTAGGTATTTATTTGCAAGTTTTTCAAACATCAAACAGAGGTCATTGTGTACATTTTTGTTTACAAGAACAATAAGCGATTGTGCCTTTAACGAGAACGAATAATAGGTCATGAATTAATAAGAGTTTAATAGAAAATATGACACAGAATAATTCTTTTAATTTTTTTTTTCAATTCTTACTATTTGTTCACACTGACCCTATATACTGTAGTGATACATTCATAAATGTATCACTAATGCATTAAAACCTTTTATACCATATTTATTTTTTTACATTCGTAATATTCATATTTAAAATGAAAAAGAAATCCTAAAAAGGAATTTGATTTTTATTTAAAAAACATAATGTGAACTTTCCCCGCCAACTTACATCAGTGACGTTGTGTTTTTGTTTCATTTTCGTGATCTTATATTATTATCAGTTATATTGTTTGATTATGGTGGCGTATTATACAAACCACCTGAAGATTATTGGTGTTATGGAGTGAAATTTAAAATAAATTAATATAAAACATGAGTTGTTTAAAAAGGACATTTTTAAATATTTTTGTACTTCCTCTTCTTCTGAATCTTTTCGACTAGCGAAGGCTGACAGCATAACCTCAGCTTAAGTGAAGCGAAGAGTTCTTTATTACGTAGCCAAGATTTTCTTCTCCGACCAACTCGCCTTCTGCCCGCGACTTTTCCCACCATGATGAGTTGCAACAATCTGTAACTTTCACGACTCATGGTGACATAATATTTTTACAAAAAATATTCAAAGTATGGACTTTCCGCCAATCCAGTACATATATACGATCACGCCCGTTTTCCGTAGGGGTAGGCAGAGACTACAGATCTCCATCAGGTAATTATAAATTGTTTTGAAATTTTTTGTTTAAAAATTAATAATATTTTTATTTCAACTTTTTTCCATCACATCACAAATGGACTTAATGCCGTTCGTTATTCTTTTATATACACATATATATATGTATATATATATATATATATATATATATATATATATATATATATATATATATATATATATATCAGCCCGCGGCAGTTCACTGCTGGACATAGGCTTCACCCAAGGCGCGCCACCTAGCCCGATATTCGGCTACACGCATCCAGTCTCTGCCAGCCGCCTTGCGCAGATCGTCGCTCCATCTAGCAGGAGGGCGTCCCACACTACGTTTGCCGAGTCGCGATCTCCACTCCAGCACTCGTCTACTCCAACGATTGTCGGTTCTCCGACAAACGTGTCCAGCCCATTGCCACTTCAGTCTGCTAACTTGAAGAGCAATGTCGGTGACTCTGGTTCTCCGGCGAATTTCTTCATTTCGAATTCTGTCCACCAGAGAAACCCCGATATATGTATATAGATATATAAGTATAATTACACGAGAGAAAAAAACGGATAAAATAAATTTGAAAAAGAAATATTTGCCTTCCAGCAAGTACTTTCATCCTTATGAACAGGACATAAAAAATTGTCGGACTTTGAGTTTAAAAATAAATTTGTTTGACGTTTTCTTTTTGTGTCAAGAGGTTTTATTTAACACCCCTATTCATACGAAAGCTACAATGAAGTAAATTTGTTATTCGAATACATCGTCTCGAATGGCACGATCGAAATAGAAGACCATTGTTCGCCCAGTGTTCTCCAATCGTGTAAAATCAATCACGCTGATCGATCGGCGACATTTCAACAAACAAGTTGATTGGTCTAAAATTAAATGATGTTAACCTTCATCAACATCGCTTCGAAGCCAAATATATCCACACCAATATGTACGGACGGTCAAACTTACTTTGCATTGTGGTAGAGCCACGCTGCAGACGAATACTTTGTCGTGAATGGCATAAGATTTGTCTGTAGCATGAATGGGCCGGCTCGCCCGGGGAAGTACCTCACTCCCGCAGGAAACTTGCGTTTGAGTGGTAGTTTAGCTACCGCGCTTCGTCCGGTGAGCTAGAGTTCCGTACCATAAAGCCGACTCCCATAATAACACTTTCCTTAAAGGTCGGCAAGGCTTCCGCACTGCCTGTTGCGCTGCGGATGTCTATGGGCGGCTTTGCTTGCTTTCCATTACGTGACACGCCTGCTCGTTTGCCTTCCTATTCCATAAAAAAAAGATCCGTGAACACAAATCGGCGCCAAAACGTCCGACACACAGACAGACTCTGCTTCACAAGCTCAAAAAACTATGGAGATAGCTATCTATGCTAGGAGTTTCTCTGGTACATATGATTCAGAATGTAGAAATCCACCAGAGAACCAAAGTTACGGACATAGTCTGTCGAATTGGTAAACTAAAATGGCCATGGGCTCGTCGCGTTTATCGGAGATCCGACAAACGCTGGTGCAGACGAATGCTGGAGACCGCGTCTTGGCAAACGTAATGCGGGACGCCCCCCGGCTAACACTTTCGTTAACTGCGCACAGACTCTGGTAGAGACTAGATGCGTGAAGCCGAAGATTGGGCTAGGTGTCGCTCCTTGAGGGAGGCCTATGTCCAGCAGTGGACTGTCGCAGGCTGTTGATTTGTTATAACGAAGAAGAGTATAGAGAATTACAAATCTAATTCTTACGTGTATACGTGAAACACACTTTATACTTAATACAATGTGTTTCACCTACTGAAAACAAACACATACACCACTCCTGACTATGGAGAAACGACAGAGACTCTTCGAGTAATAAAATCCAATATGGAATTCCCAACACACTATCCAAACACTTCATGAGAGATGTCAAAGTACCTACTGCAATACGCCTTACCCTACCAGTGAAGTTGTCGTCAATGAATCAATATTTTTTTATGGGCTAGGAGTTCAATACGTGTCATCGGGCGAAAAGCAATCAACGCCGTCTATATGCATCCGCAGTTCCATAGGCATTCGGGAGCGTTGCCGGCCTTTGAGAAATGTGTAGGCTTGTTTTTTGAAGGTTCCAATTTCGTATCGGTCCGTAAATACTGCTGAAAACAGCTGTTACCGTAGAATAGTGGTGCTTGGAAAGAAGTTTCTGGATAAACGCATCGTACTGGATCGCCATACATTCAGGTGGTGGGGAGGAAACTTTTAATTAGTCAATACAGTTCCAATATTCCATAGCTGGAGTCATTTCCAATGAAGGGAGACGCCATAGTTGCTTAGCGTGACAGGAAAGTAATAGGGCAGTCCTATTTTAATCAGCAAGAATAATCTAATGAGGATGAAAGTACAAAATTTGTAAATAATACTAAAAGAATATATATATATATATATATTATATATATATATATATATATATATATATATATATATATATATATATATATATATATATATATATATATATATATATATATATATACATGTTCTTCCAATATATTTTTTTTCTTTTTATATTATATGCCTTTCTATTTCATTTTTTTTTTTTTGTGTATGTAGTATTTCGTGAATATTTACAGCCATTGTTAAAGTCGAGAAAAAATCAAATTCAGCTTATGAGTAAATTGGATGATGTTACTTACAATGACGGGGTGAAAACAAACAATAAATAAATGTGGGAGACGGATTACAGGCTTGTAGGTCGTTGAACTGCGTGTATCGTAGTGAAAATTCGCTTTTCCTGCATGGCGCCATTTAGACGCTCTCTGTGGGTTGTTGCTATATTTTATCACACATTGTCACAGAAAGGGCGTAATTTTTTTTTAAATGTATTTTACATACGTATCATCGCGTTTATTTCCGGTGGGGGTAGCTAGAGACCACATATCTCCATCTGGTACAATATATTCAATTTCCATTACTACCGTGACGTCGAAACTGCCACTGATATGTGTTTTTCTTATCAGTGTCATGTTCAATAGCTAGCTGACACGTTCTTTTACATGTGTGGTTCTAGTGGTAGAGCCACGCTGCAGACGAATACTTTGTCAAGAATGGCATATTATTTGTCTGTAGCATGAATGGGCCGGCTCGCCCGGGGAAGTACCACACTGCCGCAGAAAACCGGCGTTTGGGTGGTAGCTTGTCTACCGCGCTTCGTACGGTGAGCGATCTGAGTTCCGGAGGCCCAACACCCTCCCCTTCCCACTCCGATTCCCACTCCCACTCCCCCTCCCACTCCCATAATTTCACTTTCCTTTAAGGTCGGCAACGCTTCCGCACTGCCTGTGGCGTTGCGGATGTCTATGGGCGGCGTTGGTTGCTTTCCATCAGGTGACACGCCTGCTCGTTTGCCTTCCTATGCACTAAAAAAAAGTCTAACGTAATTTATGGATGGCCTCTAAAGACATTTTGAATGGCTTTACACTTCTTAAAAAAATACTGTCAATATGTATGTTTCCGGTAACGGTAACTAGCGGAATACGTAGATCATCTTCTTCTTTTGAGAGTTCCTATCAGACAAGCGAAGGTTGACAGCCAATTCAGCATAACTCTCCTCGTCTGTCGCGAGGTGCAGCAGTTCTGGAGCACTCGCAATCCCGGTCCACTCGCTGATATATTACGTAAACACTTCATTCTCCGATCAATTTTTTCTTTTGTCCATTGCCCGCAATTTTTCCCATCACGATGCGTTGTAGCAATCCTTACCTGTTGTGTCGCTAATCATAGAACATTGTATTCAGATTCTGCGTTGTACGATACGAGTAAACTTTCATCATCATCATTAAGGCATTACAGCCGCGAGTGGGCCTTAGCCTGGTCCAGTAATTTTTTTCAGTCGGATCTTCGTTTAGCTTCCTCCCTCCAGCCCCTCACACCTGTAAGTCATCCTCGACTCCATCTAGCCATCTGAGCTTAGGCCTTCCGCGGCTTCTACGACCATCTGGTTTGCCGTCGAGTAGGCGTTTGGGTACTCTAGCCTCGTCCATCCGTACCACGTGCCCAGCCCAACGAATGCGTCCAACCTTAATGGTTTTGATGACGTTCGGCTCATTGTACAGTTCACAAAGCTCGTGGTTGTAAAGTGTGCGCCATCGTTCATTTTCCAACACAGGACCAAAGATACGCCTTAAAAGAGTGAGAAAAATGATAAGGCGTATCTTTGGCGAGTAAACTTTAATGAGATGGAATTCCGTTCAGACAAACCAAATCCTTCCAATTTGCGCGACGTCAGTGTTACAATTTGAGACGGCTTACAAATCGTTATATATTATTCCCAATAAATCCCCGTTATTGGCGTGAGGGCCCAGGCAAATGATGTGAAAAAATAGGTGATACTAAGAATGAAATGTAAGCTAACAACTTATTTTTTAGAAAAAGCAATATGCAATATGGTGAAAAGCAATCAACACTGCCAATGGAAATTAGCAATACTTTTGTGATAATAATATACTCTAATCTAACTTAAACTTTATTCCTTAGTTAGTTATACAAGTGGCAGTTTTTAAAATAATTTGGTGGACAGTCAGAACTTTTACTTGATTGAGATCTGCGAGAAGCAAACAAAAGCAGAAAAATAATGATGTGTGTTTTTTTTTACTGGAGGAAGTGGATTTACAGGGAACTAAAACGAAATTAAGGAAGACAAGCGTTTAGATACTTAACGGTCGTCTTCCGTAGAGTCTGATACCTGATACCTGATGATGCCTCGCGTTGAGGCGAAACACGAATTGTGAACATTGTGGAAGAGTGGTGGTGTGTGTTTGACTTGGTGGTTGGGAAGTAGAGGGTTGCTGAAGGCCGTTTTTTTTACAACATATAAATTTTTAAATCCACTTCCTCCAGTAAAAACACAAACATTATTATTTTTCTGCTTTTATCTGCTTATCGCAGTGCATAAGTAAAAATTCACTAGTAACAGAACCACGCTGCAGACGAATACTTTGTCAAGAATGGCGTATTAATTGTCTGTAGCACGAATGGGCCGGCTCGCCCGGGGGAAGTACCACACTCCCGCAGAAAACTGGCGTCTGAGTGGTAACTTAGTTACCACGCTTCGTCCGGTGAGCGGTTGAGTTCCGGAGGCCCAATCCCCTCCCCTTCCTTCACCACCCTCCCATAACGATACTCTCCTTAAAGGCCGGCGACGCTTCTTTACTACCTGTGTCGTTGTCTATTGGCGGTGTTTGGCGTAGCTTTCCATCAGGTGACACGCCTGCTCGTTTGCCTTCCCATCCCATAAAAAAATAAAAAAATTCTAACAGCTCACATAATAATGGATATAAAAAAAACATTTCACCTCACCTTATTAATCATCTTAAAACTATTCGGGTTTTGTCTACGACCACTCTTTCTTCCACCACGCGTGAATGTTAATGTCATATTATTGTATTTTTTTGTTATAATTTTAATGTCTGTAAATTTATTTTTCATTATATTCTATTCTATATATTTTTTTGTCTGTACTTCATTATGGATTTTTAAATAAAGTTTTCCTTTCTAATAATAAAAAACAAACACCACAGAAAATAAAATGTATTCTGCGGCCATCGATCGACGAATCTATTTTCAAAAGTACATACGTACGTAGTATAATAAAACCTTAGTCGACAATTACTTTTTTAATTTCCTTAATGTAAGTGAATAGTTGCAGAAAACCAACGAAGTATATATATTGGAGTTCAATGGAGCAGTAAGTTAAGCTTGAACAAATAGTCGAGTACTTTTATTGCCAATTTCAACTTAATAAATACATAATGAAACCGACCGTTGTATGTGTCGTCTGTTGCAATTTATTATTGTTTTCAATGTGGGAGTATTCCTCTCTACTGACATGGCTTCCATTTCACTTAGACTCTCCTGCTGTTAGAATTTTGTACCCGCGATCATGAATGATGTTATGCAACAACTAGTAGTACATATATATATATATATATTAGTTAGGTAAGTGTAACTTAGTAAGGTATATTATATAAGTTCGTACTGGCCTGGCCACAAGAATTCGCCACTGGTCACGATCAGTTACTTCCCATCTGATGATTTACTCCGTCACTCATTTAGATCCTGCTAAAAATAAACTCTTCCTTCTTCTTTCCAGTCTATACCACTATAAAAAAACCAGTCAAAAACCGAACCTACACATACCTCAAGGACCGGCAACACTCCCAAAATGCATATCGAGAAAAACTACATCGAAGGGTGTCGGTTGTTTTTTTAAAAAAAATAATTCCTTTGAAAAACGACCAAGACCATTCAACGCAGTATTTTTTGGTAAAAATGATATAATAATAATAATAACATGGCTACGGCGGGGCGAACTCTTCCCTGAAACTGAGGGTTTTATGATGGCAATCCAAGACCAGGTCATTGATACAGCCAACTATCAAAAATTTATAATCCGCCGACCCAACTATAATGATTCCTGTAGACGCTGTCAGAGTGCCTCAGAGACCATCCAGCACATCACAGGTGCATGCAGAGCAATAGCCCAGACAGATTACAAACACCGCCATGATCAAGTCGCCGCCATAATACACCAGTCTTTAGCATCTCAAACCAAATTGATTACAAATAAAGTGCCGTATTATAAGTATAACCCAGAAGCAGTTTTAGAAAATACAGCATACAAACTATATTGGGATAGAACAATAATCACAGATAAAACGATCTACAATAATAGACCTGATATAACTTTGTTAGATAAAGAAAATAAAGTAGTATACATTATAGATATAGCAATATGTAACACACACAACTTAACCCATACATATTCCGAAAAAATAGCAAAATACACAGAGTTATCAATAGAAATCAAAACACAGTGGAACGTAACAAACACAAAAATAATCCCTATCGTCTTATCCAGCACAGGTGTCATCCCCAAAACTCTCTGGAACAGCCTAAGCTCACTAAACATTAACCCTTCAACATATTTATTATTACAAAAAACCTTTAGCCCTGAATACGATAAAGCTGTTAAAGCCAATAGGCTACCAGCATTAACATCTTCGAACCCAGCAAAAAACCGTCATTTTAAATACTTGCCGTCTTACAAGAAAGTTCCTCAACACTAGTTATTAGCATTGCACTTGGCTTCAGCCCGTGCTTCTTTGCCCCCCACAGAGGGGAGAATACAAAATGTATAACTAAATAATAATAATAATAATAAAAGCCTTTATTCAGACCGAATTCCTACATACATATCATATATAATTTTTTATTTTTATTTTTTTATATGTTCACGCCTATCCCCCGCAGGGGTTGGCAAAGACCACAGAGCTCCATCCGCTACCAATTATCACAGCGAAACGGCTCTCCATTGGTCGCTTCTCACCCTCGTGAGAATCAGGACGTGACGGGTGGCGAACCACGTCGCCGTCATTTTCAACAAATCAGGTATATTAAATTCGTCTTAGTGAATCTCACGAGCCGCAAGGGAAGATGGAGGCTGACCTCTGGCTGCTGGGGCTCTGCTGGGGCTGACCCCAGCAGAGCCCGGCATGCTGAGGTAAGGCACCATAGTACTCGAGGGAGCCCGATCCCGGGACAATCGGCACGCTTGCGACTAAGCTCGCCCTTAGCCACGCATCCTTTGGCACGGCAGACGGTGGATTGGCGGAGAGAAAGGGAAAGGATACAGAAGAAAGGAAAGAGCAGGAACGGAAATGTGGATTGGGGGGTTACCAGACTCGGAATAAATATTTATAAATCCATATATATATATATTTAACCCGCGACCATTGACTCCGTGGGTGGAGGGCCTCGCCACTGAGCCAATCAGTCGTCATATAAATTTATTTTTTTATTAACATCTCTGTGACAAATGCCTTGTTTATTAGGCACACAGTTCCTCCAACTGTAACTATTTTCTTCGTGTCATCAGCAACTCTTATCCATGTGTCACCTGTTGTAGCCTTTATTCCGTCGACCCATCTAACAGATGGTCTTACTCTTTTCCTATGCCTGTCCCGAGTGATCCAGTCAATTATTGTCTTTGCCCAATTTTCTCTTCCTCTGATAGTGTTTGATGTTTAAACAGCGTATAAAACCAGAACACATCATGTGGATGGAAGAATCGATAGGGGACGACCACGGAAAACATACCTTGACCAAACCGCCGAAGTTTCTAAGAAAGGCCAGGTCAAGAGTACCCTTAACCGGCGGGCTTGCATGAGGAGAGTGATGAGTGTGGAGGAAGCAAGGAAATTATGCCGAGACCGTAGCAGATGGAGATCTGTGGAGATCTTTTAAAAAAGTATTCAATTAATATTCAATCATTCCGTAGCAAATAATCGAAAAATATAATAATCTTTTACGTAAATACATTGCATTAGCTTATTCTACATTGCGTTCAGCTAAACTTAATTATCAAGAAATGTTATTTATATTAAACGAGAATCAATCGAGAAATTTATAGTAAAAAATTCGAGTAAACACTATTTTATAAGGTCTCGTCAATGTGAAATTGTGTTTCTAAAAAACACCCAGTGTTTTAAAAACACAATTTATTCCCATTTTTCAGAAGTCTTTGTCAAGTAAGTTTCACAGGTGTAAATAAGTATTCTTATCATATTAAAGCAGATAAGATCTGCCTACACCTACGGGAGACAGGCGTAACGATATGCATCTATGTATGCATGTCATTTTCTTCCTACATATATATATACGATTTCTATAATCGATACGGTGGTACATATGTCTATAAGCGGCGTTGACTATTTTCTAGGCGACAGTCTTGATAATAACACGGAATAAATAACATTGTAAAGAAGAATAAAAATGTCCCGGGGTTTGAGTTATTTTTTATCACTTGTGCTATTTAATACACTGAACCAATATTAACCGCAAATTCGAGTTCTGTGGAGTTGTTATAGCGCGAAAATCTGTGGGGAAAAGCAACGTTGAACTGATTTATGCCGCCACTTTATCGTTTGCAGACCGCTTTTCGCTTGTTATTAAGCTGAGCGTTGAAGTTAATACACGCAATTCCAACTTTTTATTGGCAGTCGTTTCTTTGACAGTTGTACTATTCAATGACATCTTTGCAAGCACGGTTATGATGATAAACGCAAAGAATTACATACATTTAACCGACGAAAAGACTACTTGTATCGTTGGCCTAATTATCAGCATGTGTCAGTCCATATGAGTAAATTTTCGAAAAAATAATATAAAACTGATATTCTTTCATAGTTTCGAGAAATGTTTAAAAAACCATTCTCACTATAGGTATAAAAAGAGATATATTTTGATATAAAAACTAAGTATTTTACGTCAATTTCGGGCGGTTGTAATTAGAATGAATCTCGCACCGACTGAATTTCGACTTTTACATACAAAAATTTGCTTCAGCGTATCAACACAATTTATTTTTTAAAAACAAACAAATGAAATAACAACAACACAATTCTTAAAATACAGCTCAATATTTAAATTATATATTTTTATGAATTCTAGATTATTGTAAATAATTTATTTTATATAAATTACAATTTGCTAACTAACATATTTAATTTATTACACATTAGATTATTTTATTTACATTATTACAATATATAGGGAACGGCATACACAAATTTAAATTTAGTTTTTCCGTATATGGTCAGGATGAGGTGAGGGTATTAGATAGAATTAAGTTTTGTCGACGACCAATTGGCTCAGTGGCGGGGCCCTACGCCCGCGGAGTCCCGGTCGATCCGATTCGATCCCCGCATCGGAATAAATATATGTATGGACTACAAACATTTATTACGAATCTGGTAACACCGCCAATCCGCATTGGACAAGCGTGGTGAGTTAACATCCGTTCGACCAGAAATGGGGAGACTCATGCTCAACAGTGGGACATATATGGGCTGTAAAAAAAAAGATTTGGCTCTTGCATAAAATAATTTAATAATGATAGTAATTCTAATACGCCGAATGTATAATATATTCCGTTGGACGCTTTAAGATTGTCGGATAGATCAAAAGTAGAAGTGAAAAAAAATTTTTTTTTTTTTGGATTTACGGATTCCGATAATAAGGCCAACGATATAAATAAAATAACGACCTATTGATGACAATGTAATTACCTCAGTGGCACAGTTACCCCTTCTAGAGAGATTCGATCGATGGGTAAATTCCCACATCGACATAAATACACGAGTATGTCTAGTGTCTGGGTGTCCCGCTAATACTTCCTGGACAAATTGGTGGATAACATTTATTCCTCCAGAGATGCAGGGGGCAATCCTCGATAATGGAAAAATAATTAAATAATACTCCTATTAACAATATTATAATAACAATACTACTTTATTACAAGTCAGTATGTGTCTAAAACGGCCGGAGTGGAGATTCATCATTTGGACTCTGCTGTACGGCAGTGAAAGTTAGGTTTGGCAGAAGAGTCGTGAAAGCAAACTGAATGCAGTGGAAATGAGAGCATTAAGAAGTATGTGTGATGTAACTTTTAATGATAGAATAAGAAATGAAGATATAAGAGAGCGATGTGGCGTAAAAGAAGGTGTGACAAAAGTTACTTAGATGGCTTGGGCACATAGAGAGGATGGATGAGAGAAGACTGGCAAAAGAAATATTTTACGAATGTGGATGTAAGGGTGGGTAGAGAAAGACCACGGAAAACATACCTCGACCAAATTGCTGAAGTTTGGCCAGAAGAACGGCCAGTTCAAGAGTACTATTAACCGGCGGGCTTGCATGAGCAGAGTAATGAGTGTGGAAGACAAAAGGAAAGTGTGCCGAGATCGTAGCAGTCGGAGATGTGTAGTCTGCCTATGCCTACGGGAGACAGGCGTGACATATAGACATACATATATATAGACATCAATGTGCAAAAGAGAGATCTATTATTATTTTCAAATTATAATCGTGATAGTATGAGCAGCCAGTGAATATCTAATCGCTGTTATATTGTATCGGCTTACCATAAAACTTTCCAACCATTTTACGGATAATATAGAATGGCTATACAATCTTTACGATCCATGTTGTCTTCAGCGTTAAATTCTTTGTAATACTCATAAAATATTTATTCGCGACAACCCATGTTTTTATATTTGCGAACAGTCCATTAATGTTGTTGATTGATTGATCAATAGTTGTAGGGCCACGCTGCAGACCAATAGTTTGTTATGAATGGCATAATATTTGTCTGTAGCATTCCCCGGTTCGCCCGGGGAAGTACCACACTCCCACAGGTGGTAACTTACCCACGCGGCCGGGTTCCGGCGGCCCAACACCCTCCCCCCTCCCTCTACCCTTTACCCTCCCATTCCCGATTCCATAATGACACCTTTTTTTAATAATACCTCAGCGTCATTTGTCGTAACTGCGGGAAATGTTGACACATGCTACCGCAATTCTGACGGCGTTGTCCCTATCACGGGCCCAATCTCAGAGTTGAAGTGGAGATAAAGCTCTTCGGCTCTTCTCTAGTTTGGGGGCACTTATGGTGCATCTCGAGGTTTAGATGTCAAGCGGCGAGGCATCCCCTTCCGGCCCCCCGAACTACGGTTTTGAGGTATGTAAGAGAGCCTGCGGCGGCTCCCCTCGATACTAGACCTTAAACTCAACCCCCCCTTTTTGTCAGGCGATAAGGCCTCCCCTTCTCCGCCGCCCGAACTACGGTTATGTATGTGCGATGTAGTAGACTCAACCCCAATCCAATCGGAATTTTACTGCCCCAACGATTGCTATATAAAAAAAAATTAACATACGGGGTTAATGGATGTAAAATTGGCACTGGGAGGAATTAGATCACACCAACTTAAAATGTCAACGAACTTTAAGTGTAGACTAAGAGAAATCTAGTTTCCCCGCGTGGCGCCACCGAGACGCTCTCAGCGGGCGTATGCATCCTGACATGTTACACTTAATGTAAATTCTTTATACACGGAGCACAAAGAATTTACATTGGCTCAATAAACGATTATTTCGATTCATACGCGTTAAACATTTTACATTGCCGGCTAATGGCGCTTACAATAATAGATTTATTTAAAACTGAGATATATTTTTTATGGTATAGAAAGGCAAACGTGCAGGCAAGGCAGGCAAGAAAGCAATCAACGCCGCACATAGACACTGCCTATGGCATTGCGAAAGCGTTGCTGACCTTTAAGGAAAGTGATATTATGAAAGGGGGAGGGGGAGAGTAGCATGAGGGGGAGGGGAGCTGGACCTTGGAAACTCGCGGTAGCTAGCTTAGCTAAGCGAGCAGGGGTGTTACATGATGCGAAGTAATCCACGCCGCCCAGAGACATCCGTAGTGCCATAGGCAGTGCGGAAGCGTTACCAGCCTTTCAGGAAAGTGATATTATGAAATGGGGCTGAGGAAGGGAAGGGGGCGGGGGATTGGGGAAGGTTACGGGTATTGGGGGATTTGAGGAGGGGAGGGGCAGTGGGGAATTGGGAAGAGTGAGGAAAATAGGGGAGGGGATTTGGGGAAGGGGCGGGGGATTGGGGGAGGGGAGGAGGGGAGGAGGCTGGGCCTCCGGAACTCGCGGTAGCTAATCTACCACTCAGACGCCGGTTTTCTGCTGTATTCAATTTCCATTAACTTATACATATATTAGATTTTCGCAAGGTAACGCAGGTGCCCATTAATGCAATAAAAATTATCTTAATTTAAAAAGCTCGTCTAATTAAATCAACTCCTTAGACTTAGACACCTCGTTCAACTTAGCCGTTCCGGACCTCTAAGGGGCATAGACTGCCACTAAATGGACACAGAAAAACATTTTAGTTTTTATCGGATCATAAAGTCAAGCGGTTACCAACAATACAAATAGCGTAAAGATTACAATGATTATTACGTAATAATATTACAATAAATATTGAACGCAAGTGGTTTAATCCATCGGCCGCGTGACGTCAAAGCAAAACGGGGACTATTTCTTGCCACCTAATAAAGCATTCGTTCTTATGGTAAACAATATTTCATTACCACTGCGCCCGACACGAAAAAAGAATTCTGGGTCGCTGAATATCCCGCTAATAAGACGACCATGATAAAACAGAACTGTGATAATGTCTCCATGATTATTCGAGCTCCACTTAGCATCCATGCTAAGCTAGCTTGTGTTGTATCCCTTAATTGGAAGCGTTGGAAAAATATTTGATTGTCTTGCTCCAATTCCATTATTTAATGTCGAAACACTTTACACTTTCCCGTTTATTTTGCCGCCCAGTTACAGCGTAGATTCATTCATTCTTTCATCGAGTTCAGTGTAATTTTTTTGAACGTACTTCTGTAATATTTGTTTGTGTTCGTTTTACATAACTTTATCAGTGCCAAATTAAATTTTAGTGTGTTATAATTTTGCTATAGCACGGAATAGTGTCGCCCTATTTCTTCCGTGAGTGTCGTAAGAGGCGAATATTGAAGCAAATAACATTAAATTGCCATCAATATGTATCTGACGACCAATTGGCTCAATGACGGGGCACACCACCGGCGGAGTCAATGGTCGCGGGTTCGATCCCCGCATCGAAATAAATATCATGTAACAGTGGGAAATATATGGGCTGTTAAAAAAATTGTATCTGAGAATAAAAAGCAAGCTTTTTATATATTCATAAGTAAAGAAAAAACTTTGTACCCATACATTTAAAGCACGTTGTGTTTCCGTTAATATGAAGAAGTAGCATAGAAAGATAAAATAAAAAAAAAATGCTTGCCTTCGTCGGAATGCTCAAAGGCGGCAACGCTTCTGTATTGCCAATGGTACTGCGGATGTCTATGGGCGGAGTTGATTGCTTTCCATCAGATGACACGCCTGCTCGTTTGCCTTTCTATCCCTTAAAAAAATATTATAAAAGTTTGTATATATGTATGTACAATGTCAGCCCGCGGCAGTCCACTGCTGGACATAGGCCTCACCCAAGGCGCGCCACCTAGCCCGATCTTCGGCTACACGCATCCAGTCTCTGCCAGCCGCCTTGCGCAGATCGTCGCTCCATCTAGCAGGAGGGCGTCCCACACTACGTTTGCCGAGTCGCGGTCTCCACTCCAGCACTCGTCTACTCCAACGATTGGGCAGCGTTCAGGAAATTCCGTCAAGTCTTCTTGTCGCCCATACCACAAAGTCTGAAGACAAAAGTCTTCAACCAGTGCGTCCTGCCCGTACTTCTCTTACGGTGCCGAGACGTGGACACTGACAGTCCGTCTCCTCGCAAAGCTCAAAGTCGCTCAGAGGGCTATGGAGAGAGCTATGCTCGGGGTTTCTCTGGTGGACAGAATTCGAAACGAAGAAATTCGCCGGAGAACCAGAGTCATCGACATTGCTCTTCAAGTTAGCAGACTGAAGTGGCAATGGGCTGGACACGTTTGTCGGAGAACCGACAATATGTATGTACACTTACCCCAAATGGATAAAAATATGTATGACCTATACATATATGTTCTAAGTCTAAGTACTCCGCCAATGCGCCTTGGACAAGCCTCGTGAGTTAATATCCATTTATCCAGAAATGAGGAGACTTTGTGCCGTATGTAGTAACAGTAAATTATAAAAAACATATGTTTTTCTTATTCTTTTCCGACTACAGAAGGTTAGCAGCCAATCCAGTACAACTATCTCCGTCTTTAGCGAGATGAAACAGTTTGGAAGCGTTCGCTATCTCTGTCTTATATCTTTCTTTTATGGGATAAAAGGGCAAACGAGCAAGCGTGTCGCCTGATGGATAGCAATCAACGCCGCCCACAGACAACCGCGACACCGCTGAAGTCGCGAAAGCGTTGCCGGCTTTTTAGGTATGTG
Source organism: Baronia brevicornis (assembly GCA_031353405.1). Classification (NCBI taxonomy): domain Eukaryota; kingdom Metazoa; phylum Arthropoda; class Insecta; order Lepidoptera; family Papilionidae; genus Baronia; species Baronia brevicornis. The sequence goes on along the minus strand of JASFAT010002857.1, from coordinate 17,256 downwards.
TAGGCTTGTTTATCTGATATTGCGTAGTCAAGACTTTCCTTTTTGAATATGCTTTTCAAGAAATTTTACTTCAAAAGGTTTATTTTCGTAGACCTTTTGAATTGAAAACCGCAAACCACATACAAATAAGTCTTGCGCACATAATACATCCAATCCAACGTAACTGGTAATTACATTTTATTTATCAAATACCTAAAGCGTAAATATATAAAGCGAAATAAATAAAATTCTTAACTTGAAACATTAACTATTAATAAACAAAGTCATTAATCATAAAAGAGGTTTATACTAAACAACCTTTGTTGTCATTCACAGTATGAAAGCTTAATGGCTTCATTAAAATAAGCAATTAAGAACAAAGTATCCTTTATATAATTTATTATGTCAGCCGAATATAATATATACATAATTTCGTACATAATATTTCACGACCGATTAGCTCAGTGGCGGGGGCCCTCCGTCCGCGGAGTCAATGGTCGCAGGTTCGAGTCCCGCATCGGAATAAATATTTATATGGATTTATAAATGTTTATTCCGAGTCTGGTAACCGCCCCAATTCGCATTTCCTTTCCTGCCCTTTCCTTTCTTCTCTATCCTCTCCCTTCCTCTCCGCCAATCCACGGTCTGCCGTGCCAATGGACGCGTGGCTAGGGGAGAGCCTAGTCGCAAGCATGCCGATCGTCCCGGGATTTTGTTGAAAAATGACGGGGTCGTGGTTCGCCACCCGTCACGTCCTGATTCTCACGAGGGGAGAGCCGTTTCGCTGCGATGAATGGTAGCGGATGGAGCTCTGTGGTCTCTGCCAACCCGCGTGGGGGATAGTCGTGGATATATAAAAAAAAAATATTTCACACCGTTATATTTCTCATAAAGCATTATATACATTTATATATCTCGCAACTACTACTACATTTCCATTTCAGTGTCATTTACAGCGTTTTTGCTTTTTTTTTGCATCGGCGAAAACTTCAAATAAAATATTGTTTCCGAGAAACTAAGAAATAATTGAAGCTAATTTTTAAATTAAAAAAAACTTCAACTTCAACTTCCAAACATCTGATGGTGACCACGATCCATATATTTACAGTGAAAGACACTTGATGTTAATGCAGATTTTTCAAATATGAATTCATTAATTAAATTAAATTAATTACTTTTATATGAGACAAAAAAATCTCCTACATAAGATATGCAGCCGATTAAGAATGCGAATTAATAATTATTTAATGAATGAATAATTGTAATAATTATTTAATAAAATGTAATTAAAATAGAATTTTATCTTTGTTGGCCTAAGTAGAAATTGAATTATTTTTTTTTTTATATTACTTGTTTATTTAAAATCAAATAGTTATTTATTCGAATTATGATGCCAAATTTTAACAGAAGTTATGAATATTTATAATACAATGAAAACTAGGAATATTTAATGTAATATTCTAAGTAGGTACTAATAATAATTTCATACGTCTAAAAGCTAACATTTCGCTTTTGAGAAATATATAAGGAGATGATTAAACTTAATTAATACATTGTATTTATTTCAGACTTAAATTGATTACATCTTATGCTTACGTGTCGGCGTCCTAATTAGCTCAGCGAAAAATAAATGCTTGGTTAAATAGTAGTAAATAAAAAGTTCTGAATGGTCGAAAACGCTGTAAATGACGCAGATGTCAAAAAAAAATTATTAAAAAACACTGCGTCGAATACTCAAGTCTCAAAGCAGTACGGCCAACAGAAAAACTTTGTACAGCGTTGAAACTGACTGTTTTTGTGTACAATTTATTAAGAAATCTTAAATAATTTTTTTGGCTCTGGTGGTAAGTTTTGCGGTTTACTGCGTTATCGTGTTTTGCGTCGATGTGTATTTATTTAGAAATAGAAATAGCAAAAACTCTATTTATGACACCTTTTTTTACGATAGCTAAAATTAAAAGTCTTATATAATATTATATACAAATAAAACAAACAGAAATTAAATTAATATTATAATTTACGGGTTTTTATTTAGAGTCTGAGAATTTTCCTGTTAATGTGGTATTGACAAGCGTGTGCTCATCAATGGCTCATATACGTAATAAACTCACATATTATGTATGATATTGTAAAAAAATGGAAGGACTAATTTAAGCCAGAATAGCCCAGTCGGTAGCCTCGGAATTAGGGTCTGAATGTCGTGAGTATCGTATCTTCCACTGACGTAATAGCGAGGGACCTCGGGGGGAGGCATCCATAATTTTGTGGTCCGATTGACTCGGAAGATGTTCGACCGTGCCGACCACGGACCACACCCACACCTCAAAAACTTTACTCGCCTCCACGCTCGCTCACCTGAGGGACGTCCGCTCCCACGCGAAATTCTCCTGTCGCCGTCTGGCTCCCGAGAGGGGGGAGGGCCAGCGACGGACCCAACGTAGGAATAGATTCGGACATATCTCGATGACGCGAAGTCGTTAAAGGACGCCTATAAGCAACGACACCTAGGACCATGGGGTGGTCGTCCCATTGGATGAGTATACCCTGTGCAAGTTAGCTTGATCTTTTTGACAGGTGTAAATTTTTCTGATCGACATAACTTTGCAATGACGAACATATTATTTACTTAATGTAATGATTTTAAAAATTGTAAAAATATTAAAAAAATACATATAACTCAAAAGTCCCTAAAGATTCAAGCGTTATCCGAAAAGACTTTTTATTGCTTCAAAGTAAAATTTAAATAGGAACACTGAAAATAATAGACGCTTGTACAATGTTATATCGGTCGGACGGATGGGACACGAATAGCAGTATAGACCGATGTAAAGTTATGTCGATCAGAAAAATTTACAACTGTCAAAAAAATCAAGCTAACTTGTACAGGGTATAGTGGGGTTCATCCCCGAGGCTCGACCCCACACTCCTGCGCGGGATGTGGATGTTCCCGTTTCGTTTCTTCTCTTCTTATCTTCCACTGGACTATTTATTGATGTGAACTACATCCTAGCATAGTATTATTAGCTTAGTTGAAATGTTAATACGTCATATTTACAACAAAAAAAAAACAATTTTAAAAAATATATGTTTCTTTTCCACAGATCACCCCGCCTAGAACAATAATGGAGTTGACATCGCATTGATACGGAGACACTTCCTGACCAGCTGTGACCCGACATCGGGCAAAATGCGTTATCAACTAACAACACACACCATTACCGACCTCTTATTGATACAGTCGGATACTTTCCGGGATGCTTATCAGTCGTACCACTAGTAACGAGCGGTACCAACTGAATGAGATCACTTAATAAACTCCTCAGAGTCGAAAAGTAATGGAACAAAGATGTATAATGTATTTACAATAGAAGTTTTGTGAACGTATGATGTGTTGTATATGGTTCTAAATATGGGTGACTTGTTGCCGAGTATACCGAAGAGCACGCTGTCCAGTGAAGTGGACGGGTACAATTGGAGTGTCGTCGGGCTAGATGATTACAGCACGGACGCTGAGCTGGCTGCGGTTGAGCTGTTCAAGGATTACCCGGAAGCGCTCTTGCGTTTCGCCTCAATATGCTGCGTGCTGTTCACGTTGGTTGGCATACCGGGAAACCTAATCACTATAATCGCATTGGCGCGTTGCAAGAAGGTAAGAACAACCACTTATATACATACCTAAAAGGCCAGCAACGCTTCCGCGACTCCTGCGGTGTCGCGGTTGTACATGGGCGGCGTTGATTGTTTTCCATCAGGCGACACGCTTGCTCGTTTGCTCTCCTATCCCATAAAAAAAATATATCGACGCCAAAAAGCGAAAACGTAGTAAAACGCAAAATAAAACATACCACCAGAGCCATAAAAAACATTTAAGACTTCTGAGAAAACAAGAATCTGATCACTTAAAAAAACAGTCAGTTTCAACGCTGTACTTTATTTTGTATTGGCCGTAGATCTGTGGGACTGGACCCATTCGACGCAGTATCTTTTTCTGATTTGAATATGCAATTAATTTTTTTTTTTGTCATATGTGTCATTTGCCTTTTTTTCGCTTTTTTGCGTCGATATAATCCTTAAAAGATAATAAAATAGTAAGAAGCGAAACCTAGGCGAGATTAAGCATTTATTTTTTAAAAACTAGCCTTATTTCGTCTCTCTTTCTGGCCTGTACGTTCGTACATACATACATACATACATATCGTTACGCCTGTTTCCCGTAGTGGTAGGCAGAGACCACAGATCTCCATCAGCCATGATCCCGGCACACCCTACTTGCTTCCTCCATACTCTTCCATCTTTCCTCTCACATTCATCGTAGCGAAACGGCTCTCCTTTTAGTCGCTTTTAGCCCTCGTTGGAATCAGGAAGTGGCGGGTGGCGAACCACGTCGCCGTCATTTTAGAACAAATCAGGTATATTAACACTCGTCATAGTGAATCCCACGAGCCTGTACGTCTCTTTTGATTAAGCGATGTCTACGAGGCGACGTCTTTTGTGGCTATGCAAACCGATGCGTGAGCGGCACACCCAGCCGCAGACCGAACAAAAGAGGGACGCGGAGGCTGGTAGCCGCCTTGGCACCCCTTGCGTTTTCTGTTCGCGAGAGTCTCATTCTTGACAAGCTTACGCTTACGCGTACGCCCGTCAGCAACCCTATCCCAGCCGCGCAGTCTTTAAAACGAAGCCAAGGTTTCCCCACTCTTCGCATTCGCTATTACGGCCCAGTGGAACGCGACATGGCAAACGTGAGGATCCACATCTGGTTGGGGAGTGCGAAAAAGCTAAGTAGCTGTGCGATTTCCAGAACCCTTTCATTTGTGACTTTATCTCGCCATGATATACCCAAGATTTTACGAAGGCAACCGCGTTTAGTCGACATTGAGTTCTTCAACTGCGTACAAAAGTGCGTTCACGACGGAAGCCTGAAAAATTTTATTTAACGAAAAAAATTTTATTGTTTTATTTCATGATCGCCTTATTAGGTTATGAAACTAGTTACATATTGGATCATCTAATCCATCGCCGTCACTTTAAAGGATTACGTAGATAATATAGCCCAAAAAATAAAGACCTTTCGACTCTTTTCGTGGGCGATTTTCACTTGACTTTCAAGTTAGACAGCGTATACACAATCAAATCAGCTGTCAAAAAAATAAATTCCAAATGTTTTTTCATTCGCCTTAGAAAGTCAACGAATTGACGGATAAACTAATTGTATTTCGTTTTATCGATTATTTTTATACAAATGAAATGTATGTTTGTCGCTACCGAATATCTCGGTTTTGTGAAATCAAATTCCGGGATCCCGATATCTTATCCCCTAATTACGGCCTGCCACAAAGAAATTTCAAAATATTATCCGTTGTTTTTTAATCTATTCAAGGACTATTTTCCTTTCAATTATTCGCCAAACGTATTTTTAGGCGAGTTTTGTGCAGGTCACGGTATTACACTGTGATGACCAAGTCCAAGTAATTCAAAAGCATGATGACGAAATTCTCATGTCATGGATGGACGCACTACCGACCCAGACGTATCGCAGTAGACAGCTGCATTCTCTCTCGTCTGGTTTATATTGTGTACAAAGTACATCAGATGCATTGTGACGCACGATCTCAATATATGGTGACGAAATTGTAAACTGCATCTTAGCACTGTCATCGAACTATGAATGTACATATTTATGTTAAGTAAGTGTTCAAATATAATCCATCTGGTTAAAACTCGCCATTATTCGCACCCTACGCTACCCCCCGCTAGTTCATTGACATAGCATTCCCTCGATACTCTGACTCTTTTTTACATCGTATTGCATCACATCACATTATTAATGGCGTCAGGCGTTACTTTGCGGAAATCCATCACTATGTGAACAGTTAAAAGTTTTACTTAGCTAAGATTCGCGACAAGCAAAACAATAACAGAAAACTAATAATGTGTGTTTTCTGCTGGATGAAGTGGATTTATTTGGAATTTAAACCAAAAACTTACCGAAAATCGGCCATCAATTCTCGAAACTTCTTTCCACTCTGCGGAACCAGCTCCCCTCAGCGGTCTTTCCAAATCGATACGACATTGGCATCTTCAAAAAACAAGCCTACGAATACCTAAAAGGCCGGCAATGCTTCCTTGACTCCTGCAGTGTCGCAGTTTTCCATAGGCAGCATTGATTGCTTTCCATCGGGCGACACGCTTTCTCGTTTGCCCTTCGTTTTCATATTTTGGTCAGTACTCAGCATTCTAAAGGAGAGATCTAAACGAAGGTATACAAAATATGTTCACACGTAAAGAAAATTCAACATTTCACATGTACCAACCTAACACAATGTATTTTTAAAAGCTTCAACCATGTTATTCTTAACTGAATGGACAGTGTTATCATATTTATGAAGCTTGTTTGCCTACCAACTTATATAATATAAAATAAATCATGATATTCAAGTTATACTGTAATAAATGTATGAATCACCGTGTCTGTTCGTGCGATCCCAAGAATGCGACGTGTTTGAATAGTTAATCTTTTTTTAACTAAACTTAATGGATAGTAGAACAATCTATTTATTTCTGGCTATTTGATTTTAACCTCATTTCAATTCAATCAACAACTTGCCTTAAATAACCTTAGTACATGGTAGAATGGACTGGTATAGGCTAACTATACTACTAAGCTAATAGGCTAGGTATAACTCTACGGCAACATTCGTATATTTTACGTGGATGATTTTTGTTATACAGTGTATCTTTCTTCTCTATAATTATAACGGTAATATATTACCAACCTACATCAAATTATATTTTTAACTTTGTGTCTATCCTACTGTTGTCTGAAAGAAATTAGCGATTCGCTATTAGCGATAATATATTTACTTATAAATATTACAATTGATAATTGTATAACTTTGTTTTTGGTGTACAATAAAGAATATATCTATCTACTATAAATGTGGCCTACCATTTATCGAATCAAATTTTCTCGTTAATAATCACGCTTTATGGACAGTCAAATATACCTGAAGATGCCTCGTGTTGGGGCGAAACACGTGTCGTGTACAAGATGGAAAAGTGATAGTGTGTGTTTGGCGTTGTGTATAGTGGTTGGTGGGTGGAGAGTTGATGGCCGATTTTCGGTAAGTTTTTGGTTTAAGTTCCAAATAAATGCACTAAACCCAACGGAAAAACACACATTATTAATTTTCTGTTATTGTTTTGCTTGTCGCGGATCTTAGCTAAGTAAAACTTTTGACTGTCCATATAGTGATGGATTTCCGCAAAGTAACGCCTGACTCCATTAATAATCACGCTTTAAGTTTTTTAAGTGTGACATGCTGCTTTGCCATTTCAAAAAAAATATTTCTTTTAGCGTCAACCACTTTTGTTTTTAGCTATTGTATTTACGTATTTGCGTATAATGGACCTCGTTGACTTTCTTTTTAATGTTTTTCTTAGCGTTGTCTTTATTTTAACGAAAAAAAAAAATTTTTTGTTTTATTTTATTATTGTCTTATTAGGGCATGAATATACCATGGCGGTATAACCTATGGTTACACCCTAAGAATGAACCTAAACGAAGAGAATGAAGACCCTAAACGAAGAGTTTTCGGTCAGCCTTGGGGTCTTAATAACGGCAAAAAAAATATCTGGTTCAGAAGGCAATGGGAAAACACTGCACTAAATTCCCAATAAAATCATCAAGAAAGTCGCGGAAAAAAAAACAGCGAGTTTATCATCCAATGGATGAGACTAACGAACCACTGGGTGAAGTCTGGTGATCGCGATCTTCGATGAGCAACATCTGTAACTTCGAACACCTACGACTGTAACAACATGGCGAACTAGGTCTGCCCGATGCTCAGTGACGGATAAGGATAGCTTCATCTTTCCGAATATGGAGTGCAATCTAGCTCGATATGCAGACCTACAAGCATCAAAGAAGGAATTCTTTGCTTCCTTCTTAACCTCCAATCCTCTGTGGAAGAGATATAGAAAAATGGAAAGGTAAAAAAATGATTAAAATCACTTAGTAAGAACCACATTGTAACGTTATTTACAAGGCAGTAGTATCACTTGCTGGCACTTATATTATATTATTATATTACGTGTATATATGTATATTTTATGTGTATGTATGTGTGTATAAATATATATGTTATGTATCTATGTATGTATTTATTTATGTGTATTTATATACGTATTCCTAATTTCACATAATGGCCGAATCGGAAGGTCCTCAGCATGGGCTTGCTTAGTGAGACCTACTATGTTGCATCCAACTTCACTGTAAATTGTCACAAATAAAAAAAAATAAAATAAATAAAAAATAAAATTATTCCCATGGTTTCCTTCGAGTATGAAACGCGTTTGCAGCGTCCCTAGTATTGTAGATGTCTTATGGGTCGCGATGATTAACACTGCGTCGTCCAAGACGTCCTCTTCACTCCAGCACTAGCTTTTTCCAAGCTATATCGATGACTTTGAGTCTTCAGCGGATGTGGACAATAAAAATTTTTACTTAGCTAAGATCCGCGACAAGAATTAACCATTAAGACTTAAAGGTTGTCTTCCGTAGAGTCTACTATACCTGACGATGCCTCGTGTTGAGGCGAAACACGTGTCGTTTGCAAGGTGGAAAAGTGGTAGTGTGTGTTTGGTGTTGTATATAGTGGTTGGTGGGGAGAGTTGCTAAAGGCCGTTTTTCGATAAGATTTAGTTTAAGTTCCCTATAAATCCACTTCATCCAGCAGGAAAACACACATTATTAATTTTCTATTGTTGTTTGCTTTTCGCGGATCATATTAGGTGTACAAATAAGTTTCCGCGGTTTGTCAAAAGATGGCCCCACCAGAAGGTTATGGAGAAATTGTCAGATGTAAAACGTAATATCCCAAGTTTAGTCATCTGGCAACACCATAACCTTAAAGTACTAGTGATTCCGTATCAGCATCACGTAATTTTTTTCGTGCAAAAATGTCAAGTTTTATTCCGAATAAGCATCATTTGCGGGAACTTTTGATTTACTTCTTTAATGTGAAAAAATCTGCAGCTGAGGCGCATCGATTGCTTCTAGAAGCATATGGTGAAGCTGCTTTAAGTGAGAGAAGTTGTCAGGAATGGTTTCAAAAGTTTAAGAACGGTGAGTTTGACGTTAAAGACAAAGAACGCAGTGGAAGGCCGAAAGTGTACGAAGACATGGAATTAGAAGTACTATTGGAGGAAGATTCGTCCCAAACGCAAAAAGAACTTGCACTTACTCTACAAGTGACTTAACAAGCAATTTCACATCGTTTAAAATCGTTAGGAATGATTCAAAAACAAGGAAATTGGGTTCCATATGAACTAAAGCCGAGAGACGTTGAACGCCGATTATGCATGAGTGAAATGCTGCTTGCCAGGAATAAAAAAAAGAGTTTTTTGCATCGTATAGTCACTGGTGACGAAAAATGGATTCACTACGATAATCCAAAGAAGAGAAAGTCATGGGTTAAGCCTGGCGAACCATCAACATCGACAGCTAAGCCGAATATTCATGGAAAAAAACTCATGCTGTGTATTTGGTGGGATCAGCTTGGTGTCGTGTATTATGAATTGCTGAAACCAAGCGAAACCATTACTGGAGCTCTCTACCGAACACAATTGATGAGATTGAGTCGGGCACTTAAGGAAAACACGCCCATTACTACCCAGACACGACAAAATTATTCTACACGATAATGCTCGTCCACATGTTGCGGCGCCGGTAAAAACATACTTGGAAACACTCAACTGGGAAGTTTTACCCCACCTGCCGTATTCACCAGACTGCATTCCCTTCTGATTATCACCTGTTCCGGTCGATGGCACATGGTCTGTCTGAGCAGCGCTTCACATCATATGAAGACACCAAAAATTGGGTAGATTTGTGGATAGCGTCAAAAGATGAAGAGTTTTTTCGACGGGGTATCCGTATGTTGCCAGAAAGATGGGGAAAAGTAGTGGCAAATGATGGAAAATACTTTGAATAAAACGTAATGTACTTTTCCTTTACAATAAATTCCTAATTTTTTATAAAAAACCGCGGAAACTTATTTGTACACCTAATAGCTAAGTAAAAGTTTAACTGTCCACATAGTAATGGATTTCCGCTAAGTAATGGCTGACTCGATTAATCATCTTCAGCGGATCTTTCATTTCGAATCGTCTCGATTATAGATATAGATACACAAGCTTAGAGTAGCTATGGAGAGAATAATGATCGATACTCTCTCCATAGCTACTCTAAGCTTGTAAAGCGGATGTACCGTCATAACAGATAAAACGCGTTATTTATATTCTTTGAAGGAAACTGAATGTAATTAATTTAGTGTAGTAACTGATTACGTTAGCATCGGGGTCAGCGATACAGATAAATAGTGACATGTGAACAAAAATTGTGTGCATTATAAAACCGACAGTCCCAGAAAGAGGGTTATGTAATACTAATAAATATTTAAATTAATAATACCGACGACCGATTGGCTCAGTGGCGGGGCCCTCCGCCCGCGGTGTCAATGGTCGCGGAATCGATCCCCGCGTCGTAATAAATATATGTATGGATTTATAAATATTTATTCCCAGTCTGGTAACCCCCGCAATCCGCATTTCCTTTCCTTTCTTCTCTATTCTTTCCTCTCCTCTCCGCCAATCCACGGTCTACCATGCCAATGGATGCTTGGCTAGAGGCGAGCCTAGTCGAAAGGGTGCCGACCGTCCCGGGATCGAGCTCCTCCGGGTACTATGGTGCCTTGCCTCAGCGTGCAGGGCTCTGCTGGGGCTCACCTTCATCCTCCCTTGCGGCGAATTTAATATACCTACCTAAATTGTTGAAAAATGACGGCGACGTGGTTCGCCACCCGCCACGTCCTAATTCTCACGAGGGCGAAAAGCGACTAATGGAGAGCCGTACAAACATACAGTTAATAGCTATACACTTTGCTAATGTGAAACGAATGCAAATACGTAGGCGAATTTTAAATTTAAATGCGAATACTTTATTAATACGTTCACTGTGTTAAGAGAACTAAAAGATCTCCTACGAGTCTTTCATTCGGTACAGCGACTAAAGTAATGTCTTCTGGCTTCGTAAGAGAAACTATAACGTCTAAATTTCTACAATTGTTACCTAGTTTTTTATTCATATTTACTTTTTGTTTATATATTATACCTTAACTCTGTGCTTCACCATCTAAAGATAGAGCAGGGCTTCTTAAACTATGGGTCGCGACCCCAAATGGGGTCGCGTAGCAAAATTCTGCGGTCGCGAGAGATTTTAATGTCAAATATTTATATATACCATTTTATAACATCACTAGAGTTAGCGGAATACAGTGGACTTGCAGCGTCTAGACACGCGCATTCTAAAACGATATATTTTCATATGTATATCTATATTGTTACCTAATAAATAAATCATCAAAAATATTAATTAATTTTTCTTTTATATTTGTATGGGGTCGTCAAGAAACTCGCAATCATAAATGGGGTCGTGAATGACAAAAGATTAAGAAGCCCTGAGATAGAGCAATGAATCTGTAACAACGAATACAAAAATGTTTTAATTTATTTTTTGAGCGAGATATATGTATGTAAATTATTTTAAAAATATATTTCTAGGAGATCGATTAGGTTTCATAAGCATTACCATAAACGTCGGTTACGAGGTCTTATAGATCTCAAACATACTCTCCGAGAGCTCGCTGAAAATGGCAATGCTTTGAGCGTGTTAAATTTTTTATTTTGTAAATCTGGTTCAATGTAAGGCTGGCAACTATAAGAGCCTATGTATATGAAGCTGGCAGTTATGAAAGTATTTTTTCTTTTTTTAACCGTATTTAATCTTCCCTTGATGTCAGTTTATTTGTCAAAATAAATTACATTGGACAGTCAAAAGTTTTACTTACCTAAGATCCGCGACAAGCAAAACAATAACAGAAAATTAATAATGTGTGTTTATCCGTTGGGTTAAGTGGATTTATTTGGAACTTAAACCAAAAACTTACCGAAAATCGGCCCTCAATTCTCCACCCACCAACCACTATACACAACACCAAACACACATTATCACTTTTCAATCTTTTAAACGACACGTGTTTCGCCCCAACACGAAGCATCTTCAGGTATAGTAGACTCTACGGAAGACAACCGGAAACTTTTCGGTTGTCCAATAAATCCACTTAACCCAACGAAAAAAACACATATTATTAATTTTCTATTATTGTTTTGCTTGTCGCGGATCTTAGCTAAGTAAAACTTTTGACTGTCCATATAGTGATGGATTTCCGCAAAGTAACGCCTGACTCTATTAATAAAATAAATTACACGCAATCAGCTGATAAATGTGAAGGAAGTTTATCACGCCAAAAAATATATAGAAAAAATTAACTTAATATCGTGTAGGAGATTTCTGTGATACTGTTAAAAATATATGCCCCATCATCATTATCATACAAACAGCGGCTTCAAATTGACTTGACTTGCTGATTGCAATGAACTATAATCTTGACGTTCCAGAATAGTTGAACAACGACAACCGTTGAATTTAACAAGTGCTGTGAAGACTTAGTGATGGTGGACCACGCTAGTGGGACGCCCCTCAGCTAATAGCAGAAACTGGACACGTGAAGCAGCAAATCGGATTAGGCGGCATGCCTCTTTGAAGACTGCTCAAAAAGGTTACAGGAAGAAATAACAGAAAAGGGAAAATGCAACTAAAAGACCATCTATGTACTATAGATGGTCTTTTAGTTGCAAATGCGTTGAATAAAGCAAAGAAAAGAAGTAATGGCAGGGCTAGAAGAAAATAAATGAAGACGCATTCAGTCTCCGGATCTCAGCCTCCACCGTACGAAATTCGATATCATAGTAAATACTACCGCCTGATGATGATACTCTATGAGGGTATGAGACATCTACCCTCACAAAATATCGGTAACATACTATCTGGATAAATGGCTAACCAATAAGGTGCGTTTTTCCCGAAACTATTTTCCTTTCCACGCACCACTTCCCTGAGAGACCTACAGCGGTATTTCTGATTGGAATCTTCAGAAAACAAGCCAGCCCATTCCTCAAAGGCCGGCAACGCTCCTATGATACGCCTGCTCGTTTGCCTTCCTATCCCATAAAAAAATGTATTTCTGTGTAACTCTTTCATAAAAATATTCTTGTAAGAACACTAAAACTTTCCCCCCCTTTAAATATCTTGAATTGAAAATGTTATTAAACGTTATTCTAAACTTTAAGAAATAGAAATAGAAAAACAATATTCGTGACACCTTTTTTTTACAATAGCTAAAATTAAAACCTTAAAAATATTATAATATAAAAATAAATAAACAAAATAAAAAGATAATAATTTTAATCTAACAAATGTCAAAATGGTTCTTGCTCAGCGTATGCCAGGCGTTCTATTGGAGCGCGCTGGTTTTCAAGAACCAATGTGGTCAGATCGCGGATTACAGTGACGACGTTGATACGGACACACACATACACATACACATACATCCATATATATACTACTACTCATACTCATATACACATAAATACACATACAACACAATAAATTTAAAAACTAAATCATGTTATAAATTCACCGCAACCAATAGAACAAGTTCCTTAAGTTTACAAACGATAATGACATTATCAATTTCTTGATATAAATAGCATTCTCCCTAGGTCAGTGTTTTATACTCACCGATTAAACAAAGAGAGACGAATAATAATGTATTCATCATTATCACAGAACACGGTTGTATAATCAGCGGCTACACTGCATACATTGTAAAGTCAATATAATTTTTTTCTGTTTCCTCGTTTAATCGTTGCGGTGTTTAGTCCACGCCTGTTCTTTTATTTTTTAATTATCGAATGCTATAAAAATAATAATAAACAATCATAATATATGCTCATTAATTAATATAATATTACATAAAGCTGCATTACCCCTACCTGACTGACTGACTGACATGTTGTTTGGGAACTAAGAGATGGAGGGCAAGTTTATTCTAGGGAAGTGTTCTGATAGCGCTCGAGGCAGAGGAATTATATTCAAACCTTGAAAATCTGAACCTAGCAAAGTTGGCCGACAACCGACCTGAATCGTAATATCTACCGGGGTCCTCCTCGGACAAAAAATGGTGACAATTGCGAACACGCGGGAGAAAAAAACAAAATGGCGGAAAACAAAATAGGTGCCGTACAAAGCTAAAATCCTCATTTGTGTGCCGATTTCGCTGAAATTTGACAAGTTTGAAACGCTCGCGTACCATTGAAGGGCCGCCGCAGACGGGCCCCGAGAAAATAATATTATTTATGCTAGAGCTGCGCTGAAGGAAATTTTTGTAAAACATTTCTTTTAACCAAAATTATTTTCTTTTTTAAAATATTAAAACTTTTAAGGCAATTTCAAATGTATCGGCTTGTTTAGAGAAATACCTCACACACGCAGAAAACAAATAAATACTAGCTAAGAACGGCGTCTTGACATACGTGATGTTGAGCCATGCTAAATTCGCTCTATTTCGTTCTGCAAAAAGCGGCTGGCTGGCTGAATACGTGTAGATGAATATTTTATAAGCGTGAGAAGACTTATTTTCAGCATTGGACTTAGGGACATTAGGGACAGGCACAACAACAGCCTTTAGCAGTCTGGCTATTGTTCAGATGGACATGACAAGTTATTTCCAAGAAGTGCCACCTAAACTGAAAGTCGGTTTCACCCGTCCAGTTTCTATTAGTTACCCTGAGTAAATCATCGTACCATCTAACGATATGAACGTTCCACACTACATTTGCCAAGAAACGATCTACCCAGCACTCGTCTACTCTACCTTTTGAAAAGAATAAAATATCTACATTATCATCGTATCGTCTAGCCGGAGGGACGTCCCACACTACATTTGCCAAGAAACGGTCTACCCAGCACTCGTCTACTCTACCTTTGATAAAGAATAAATTTTCTGCTTCACCATCGTACCGTCTAGCCGGGAGTATGTCTCAATCTCTATTTGTAAAGAAACGGTCTAAAATCCAACACTCGTCTACTCCATCTTTTGAAAAGAATATAATTTATTTCTTCTTATGTTTCCAGGTTCGAAATGCGACCGCGGTTTTTATCATGAACCTGTCCTGCTCTGACTTGCTGTTCTGCTGCTTCAATTTGCCTCTGGCGGCGTCCACCTTCTGGCGGCGTTCGTGGGCACACGGCCGCACACTATGTCGCATGTTCCCATTGGCGAGATACGCCTTGGTAGCGGTGTCACTTTTCACCGTTTTAGCGATAACCATCAATAGATATGTTATGATCTCACATCCCCGGCTCTATCCCAAGTAAGTGAAAAACGATATATGAATATAAAATATGTAGTAGAATCCGTATATAATGACCTCAAATATAATCCACCAACCGGTTTAAACGTTAATGAAAAAATCTATTTTTTTTTCTTTTTCATTAATGGCAATTAGTTATAACTATTATGCCAGTGTTAAGTAAAATATAATAACACTAGCTGACGCGGCAAACTTCGTACCGCCTAAGAAACAATAAATAAAAAATATGGACAGTCAAAAGTTTTACTTAGCTAAGATCCGCGACAAGCAAAACAATAACAGAAAATTAATAATGTGTGTTTTTTCGTTGGGTTTAGTGGATTTATTTGGAACTTAAACCAAAAACTTACCGAAAATCGGCCATCAACTCTCCACCCACCAACCAATATACATAACGCCAAACACACACTATCACTTTTCCATCTTGTACACGACACGTGTTTCGCCCCAACACGAGGCATCTTCAGGTCTTGATGGCCGATTTTCGGTAAGTTTTTGGTTTAAGTTCCAAATAAATCCACTAAACCCAACGGAAAAACACACATTATTAATTTTCTGTTATTGTTTTGCTTGTCGCGGATCTTAGCTAAGTAAAAGTTTTGACTGTCCATATAGTGATGGATTTCCGCAAAGTAACGCCTGACTCCATTAATAATAAATAAAAAAACTGAACGATAATTGCAGAATGTTTCAACTCTAGTGAAAAATGTGGTCAAAACTTAATCAGAGAAATGAAAAAAAAATTTCACTTTTGAATTTTAAATTTAATTGATTTCCGAACGACGGAACGAATATCAAATGTTTGACATGTAGAAATAGTTTCTAAAGGAAAACGAAATTGCTGTTTTTACTAAATTCCTATTATTTTTATTATATTTACACACCTTTACACTTTACTCAACCTTACACACACATTTATTTCATATCACTCCACTTGTACACCTTAATCGAACTATATTGTATAATACGCCACCACAATTGAACAATATAACTGATAATAATATAAGATTATGAAAATTAAATAGAAACACAACGTTACTGATGTAATTTGGCGGGAAAAGTCTAGTTAAGTTTTATGCTTTCAAGTTAAATTTTATAATCGGTCATTTTTTCGTTTGTTTCCATAACGGTCCGTTAAAGGTCGCTATATCCGGATTCTACCGTATTATGATTTTTCAAAAAATAATTTTCTGCCATTAATAATATTTTCTCTTATGCCAGGTTGTATAAACGTCAATATTTAGCTGTGATGGTGGCTAGCACGTGGATTTTTTCATTCGGAGCGTTAATAGCGACGTGGCTTGAGAAATGGGGTCGCTTCGGACTGGACCCAACCATCGGCTCTTGCTCCATTCTGCCAGATCGCAATCACCGTTCGCCGAAGGAGTTCCTCTTTGTTGGAGCATTCATGCTTCCGTGCTTGGCAATAGTCATATGCTACGCCAGGATCTTTTGTATCGTGCGAGAGGCCGCCAAAAGGTCGCGCGCTCCGATCAACTCAAGGCCCAGAGTCGGGCTCGAAGACTCGGCTATGGGATCGGCTTCAACGGCTCTCGAACGTTCCCCCGGACCGGAGAACGGAGTCAGTCATGCCCCTCCTACGAGGAGGGCTCTACTTGCACCTCCTGTACTACACTGTCCACCGACTCCGGGCCCGGAACGCTCGTCGTCCTCCGGCGTGGATACTCTTGACGGTCACGACGACGAATGCGCCCTCGAAGGCAAGCCTCGAACACCGAGCGGTGGGGAGACATCAAAGAGACTTCGCCAAGCAGCCGTCATACTAAAATGCTCTCCGGCGTCCGTGAAACCCCCTCGTCTGACTCCAAAAGACAGGAAGCTATTGAAAATGATCATGGCAATAATGCTCTCCTTCTGGGTGTGCTACTTGCCGATCACGCTGACGAAGCTTTTCCGTGTACATCTTCTTTCCTTTTAATT
>JASFAT010000798.1:0-43635 GCA_031353405.1 Baronia brevicornis | reverse complement strand
ACGAACAAAGCAAACGATATCATAAACACCTACCGCAAACGCTAGTGTCGAAGAGTCGATGCTGTAGGAGATTTCTTTAATTGCGTACTTGGTGTCACTGAACGGCTGCTCACACCTAATCTCCACGGTGATCGGGTCCAGGAACAGCAACGCTCCCGTGTCCAAACCGCACGCCAGGTGAAGGCCTGTCAGAGTAACATTCGTACTGTTTCTTTCGAGAAGTGATGGTGTGATGGTATAAGTTTATGTTCTCTTGTTTCGAGACAACGAAAGTAAAACATATCTGTCAATGACAACATTAAGGTTATAATTATATCAAAATTGGCAATGGTTTTACCGATTTATCGATATGTAAAAAGAGTATTCGGCCATGAGTTCCGGAGGCCTAACACCCTCCCACTATACCCCTCCCCCTCCCATTCCCACTCCCATAATGACACTTTCCTTAAAGGTCAGCAACGTTTCCGCACTGCCTATGGCGCTGCGGAGGCTATGGGCGGCGTTGATTGCTTTCCATCAGGTGACACGCCTGCTCGTTTGCCTTCCTATCCCATAAAAAAAATCGCAGTACGCCGCCAATCTACTATGACTATGACAGCCGAAGCGCAGATGATAGGCCTATCCTGGAGCGAAGTGAAGCGTATGACCTTCGTTAGATTAGAATGGAGAAGCGTCGTGTCTGCCCTAAAACCCATCAGGAGGACTTAGGACTCTGAGAAGAGAAGAAAAAAGATTGAGAAAGTGTTTTAGGCGAATGGAACTAAAATAATGTATATTTACGAGCTGCAAAGCACCTAACACCACGTCCAAAATAAACGGTGTATTTACTTAAAGACTCAATGAACCATCACAAAAATTCAGACAAATTATTTCATTTATTAAAGTTCTTGTCGAATCTGACCTGATGGTGAGTACTTGAGGCAGGTCGGCGACAGCCTCGGCACGGTCACGTGCACGTCGAACCTGATGGAGTCGTCGCTCGGAGGAATGACCACCTTGTAGTGCTCCCCGAGGTCTAGCCGCGCCGCCAGCTTGTGCTGCACGAAGTTGTACAGCTCTATCGTTCCGTCCATGTAGCCGATGGAAACGAGTGCTCTGCGGGAAAAGGCCTTTTTACATATTCTCTGCGGAAATGGGCATTTTTATATATGCTCTGCGAAATGGGCATTTTTATATATGCTCTACGGGAAAGGGCTTTTTTATACTCGCTCTATAGGAACGGGCTTTTTATGTATGCTCTGCAGGAACGGGCTCTTTTATATATGCTCTACGGGAAAGGGCTTTTTCATATATACTCTACGGGAAAGGGCTTTTTCATATATGCTCTGCGGGAAAGGGCTTTTTTATTCGCTCTGCAGAAACGGGTTCTTTATATATTCTCTACGAGTAAGGGCTTTTTCATATATGCTCTGCGGAAAAGGACTTTTTTATATTCGCTATGTAGGAACCGAATTTTATATATGCTCTGCGGGTAAGGGCTTTTATATATATGTTCTGCGGGAAAAGAACACAAAAGTGTCGCCTAATGGAAAAGTAGTAAAAAAAAATTAAACTTTTATTTATATATTTTGTTTAATTCACAATATTATTATTTTTTTATTTAGTTTCGTTACTTTATCACAAATGAGTTTTGTCAAAGTAACGCCTGACCTAGTTTAACTAACAAGTTACTCATGGATATAATACATTTTAATATTCAAATGAAGACTAAACCAATTCAATCACTAATATTGTATTCACTTCTCCGGGTGCACGGCCAGGGATAGAGCGGGCGACGTCTTGTTGTCCATGATGCAGTGGAGGGACTCTTTCGCGAAGTCCACGAAGCCCACGCCCTCATTGTCGGTACCTAAAACACAGAGACGATGTTTCTTACCGATACAGTTATAAACTGTATTCGTTCATTGCGTACGATATACCACTGACTGAATAGTTTTCACAATATCTGGACATGATCTCCTCGCTGTAAGGAGGTATAGAGCAGAGTTCGGCAAAGTGTTTCATCGCTCATTCATTCTACCACTGGATACCCTACACTTATACCTATTACGTTCTGCCTGTTTTGAAAGAGTAACTGAAGAACTTGTTGTAGTTGAATTTGTTGAAGAATTTATTCGTGCAGAATAGATTTTCCAGTAGGTTAGCGTAAAAATGAAGATTTATAAAATGGTCAACAAGATATTAAAGTGATTAATTAGATATTAGACTCCTCCCATATTTCAATGGAACTCCTGTCTAAGAGTCGATTTGAAACTTGTGTACATCACAGTAATGTTTGTGGCTTACACACGATGAAATCTCTGACGACGAAGGGTTTGCCGGCCGTCGTCGCGTCCGTAGCAAGCTTGCTCTTCATCAGCAGCTGCCGCCGGTCTCCGGGCGCCTGCCCCATCTCCAGCTGCGCTTTGTCCCAGCAGGGACAGGTTTGCTTACCTACAGAAATAATTAATATACGTCAACTTTAGCTCAAGGTTATTGTAGCATTTTTGGTTCTCTTCTTTTCTCTCTCTTTCATCGCTTGGAAGAGATTTGTTTATCCTATTTGTTTAAATTTAACAATGATTTAACTCATTCTATTTCATAACAAATTTATCGTATATACGATTGATGAAACATGATTAGCCCCCGCCCCTCGGCTAGATGGTGCGAGGATCTACGCAGGGCGGCTGGCAGAAGCTGGATGCTAGCTCGACTTTCGGCTTTACGAAAGTTGATTGAATGATGGATAATACATGAAATTCATTTAACAAATTTTTAGAAAAATCAAATGCAAAAGTACTATCTGCGTTTATGTGAGCCTAAGGCACTTATATACCTTGGAAACTACATTCCCAGTTTATATGCCAGAAGGTATCCTCCCTCTAACGCTAAATTAATAAGAAACGTTTGACATGGAAATAGGTTTATATATTTCAACTTAACATTATCACGTATAAGTTAGACATACACAATAAACTTACACTTGGGGTCCAAAACCTTGTAGTTCCTCGGGGAGACGTCAAAACTGATACCCTTCACGCTGTCCACGCGGAAACCGTGCACCCAGTACAGCAGCTTGAGCTGGGTGTCGTAGAAGTGGATTTCTCCGATATTGTTTCCCGTTACTATTAATCTAAAATGACCAACATTTGTAATGATCGTTACAGGTAACCCAGCAGACAGCTGGGTTAGTGATGTCGCTCTTTCGCCGCTTCAGTCAGTCAGCTAATTGGATTGAGTCAGTTGATAATATATATATTTGCCATCACTCGTTTGTTGAAGCCAATGTTAGCAGGAGTTAATCCACAAATCGATGGTCTATCAGTTGATGCTTAGAAAACTGTAACTTGATCACATTTTGTTCAAGTAGTTACTTACGCTTACTGGCTTGTTTGTTGTTATTTTGTAATAGCAACAAACAAGCCAGTAGCCAAAAAATTTAAAGATTATTCTTTAAATTTTTTATGGATTATGACGGCAAATGAGCAAGCATGCTGACTGATTGAAAGCAATCAATGCCGCCCATAAATATCCGCGAGACCAATATTATCAATATTAATAGAGTCAGGCGTTACTTTGCGAAATTCATTACTATGTGGACAGTCAGAATTTTTACTTACGTAAGATCCGCGACGAGCCAACAAAAACAGAAAAATAATAATGTATGTTTTCCACTGGAAGAAGTGGATTTACAAGTGGAGTTACAAGAAAAAACGGCCGTCAGCAACTCTTAACTTTCCAACCACTGTCAACGACATAAATGCAAAAAAACAACGCTCGATCAATCAGTCAAATACGCAGTTATTATTCCACTTTGTGGCAGCTGTGAAACTAACCCGTCAACGTTCTTGATGACGTTGAACTTGTTTTGCTGGATCTTGAGGCCCTTGACAAACTTCAGGGCTCGGGTGTCGGTGGGGCGGAGGTTCTCCCTGTACTCAGCAGTGTACCCGTAGACCAGCACGCAGCCGCGGCTGGTGCCCGCCAGCACCTGCGCCGTCTCCTTGACGAACGTGAAGCAGGTCAACCGGCCGAACTCCGTGTTCTCCTTCCTCTCCGGCGCGCGTATCTTCAACTCGTACCTGTCTGTCTCCTTCAGCACACCTCTTTCCATCACGAACACTTTCTGTAAATTATTTTAAATCGAGTTGCACCCACGATGATGATCATGTGAACATGTGACACACACACACACACACATACGCACACGCACACACACATTGAACACATAAACTGGTCACACACTTTATATATATTTTTATTCCTCTTAATTGAGGGAGGCGTTGCTAGAAATAGCCTTAAGCACATTTACGCCGGCGTATATCATCGGTGGCGTGTACCACCAGTGGCGTATACCATCGACGGCTCATACTAAAAGTGTCCCACCGATCGCGCTTAACTAACAAGGAACAAAGAAAATTTCTCTAAAGTACATGCCTGCACTACTTTACAGATGTTGTGATCACCAACCTGCGCATGTCCGATCCAAATGTCGTTCTTTGTCAACAGCACGAATTGTTCCGAATTGTCTGGATTGAAAGCCAAGTCGATGACTCCGTTCCTCGGTATGTTCAGTTCCGCTGCAGCTGTACGATAACACGGGCTGTACTTGTTATTCCTACATTCACTCTACATGTAAGTAAAACTTTATACACGAGTAGATGTGATTTAAGTTAGATCCCGAAATGAAATGCTCCTTCAGGTCTTTTAAATTAACCATTACTTATTAAGATTTTTTGTTTATGGGATAGCAAGGCAAATAAGCAGGCTTGTCACCTGATGGAAAGCAATTAACGCCGCCCGTATTGCTATAGCACAGGCAGTGCAGAAGCGTTGCCGGCCTTTAAGAAAACTGTAGGCTTGTTTTTTGAAGGTTCCAATGTCGTATCAGTTCGGATGAAAATTCATTAAGTTCACCGTGAGGTTCGTTGTTCCCGAATGACCATATCCACCAGTACACAGCCGACCGCTCCTGGTAGCCGAGCGTGAGGAGGTACTTGGCGTCGCCGCTGAGGGCGACCTTCGCGATCCTGGTGGCGCCGTGCGGAGTGAACAAGGTCTTCTGCGGGAAGTAGTCGCTACTGTCCCAAACGATGAGCGCGTTCTCCGGCCCCGAGTCGGCGGTCACCAGCCATCTACCATCGCCGTCCGATGCTATGCACGACACCGCGTTTCGCTTACAAGGCAGTGAAGAAAACGATTAAATAATATATAATAATATAATATCAAGAAAGTAGAAACTTGTCAGAAACTGATTAAATAAATAAGAAAATAAATGATATTGTAGGACAATTAAGTAGGAATTAGACAGAATTGGGTTTTCAAACGTAAATAATAAAAAAATTACAAAGGATATAAATACAATTCAATAACTCTTACGAAGAAGAGAAGTGCGGATTTTATTTTTGAAATGAAAAGATCTATAGCCGCGTTACACGACTCTAAAAAATCTACCGCGTCAACAATGTGCTAATGGTTAAGATATTTTTTTTTTATTTTTTTATATATATTCACGCCTATACCCCGCAGGGGTTGGCAGAGACCACAGAGCTCCATCTGCTGCCATTCATCACAGCGAAACGGCTTGTCATTGGTCGCTTTTCGTCCTCGTGAGAATCAGGACGTGACGGGTGGCGACCACGTCGCCGTCATTTTCGACAAATTAGGTATATTAAATTCATCTTAGTGAATCCCACGAGCCGCAAGGGTGGATGGAGGTCAGTCCCAGCAGAGCCCTGCATGCTGAAGTAAGGCACCATAGTCCCCGGGGGAGCCCGACCCCGGGTCGATCGGCACGCTTGCGACTAGGCTCGCCCCTAGCCACGCATCCATTGGCACGGCAGACCGTGGATTGGCGGAGAGGAAGGGAAAGGATAGAGAAGAAAGGAAGGGGCAGGAAAGGACATGCGGATTGGGGGGGGGTTACCAGACTCAGAATAAACATTTATAAATCCATATAAATATTTATTCCGATGCGGGAATCGAACCCACGACCATTGACTCCGCGGGCGGAGGGCCCCACCACTGAGCCAATCGGTCGTCTGGTTAAGATATTTCTAGAGCTATGAGAATATAGACATACTTTAAACAGTTAATGCGCGCACAGCTGCCTACGACACGCATCACACTCACACACATCACTCCGTTAGGGGTCTAGGAGCGAGCCTCGGGGGTTGAACCCAGCTACTCGGACCTATGCTCGGGAGGCGACTGTCTCCCGGTCTTTGCGCCGCTGTCTCCAGCGACTTTTAGAAGTTGTGTATCTGGCCAACCCCCTCATCTTCGAACCCAACAAGCAGGGTAGGGCCAAATACGGGGTGCATCGCTGTGCTTAATTCGACGTCGGACTCCAACACGACGACGAGCTTATGCAGCAAACTGCCAAGCAGGCTGGCAGCGTCTCCATATTGGGTAATCCGCTCTGTTCCATCCCGAGTGAGTGGGGTGGGGCGAAACACGTTGGATAGCGCCGTCCCGTAGTCGACGCCGGACCTCATTTCAGCGAAGACCCATCCTAAACAGTCGTAGAGACGGCCCATGGTCATCAGTATTTATAAACGTCTAATTTGTATAGAATTTATAGTAATCATGTATAAATTCTACTGGATAACCCAACAGGCTGCGGTCCACGGCCGGGCGGGTTATAGTCGCAGCTGCGCAACATGACTCACGTGACCCTGCAGTATCCTCATCTCGTTGGTGGACCAGTTGTAGAGCACGGCGCAGTTGCCGGCCGCGTACAGCGCCAGCGTGCCGCCCCCCCTGTTCAGGTTGATCACCCCCACTTTAGGATTGTAGCCGTGGATCCACCGTACGTTCTGTACATCATAGTTCATTTTAAAGCTAATTGATTTTGGTCATGCTTTATTTTAACTAAATAGAATTAAAAAATGTTCTTTTTGGCGATTCGAAAATAATTTTAATTTTTAATAGAAGTCTATTTGAGTGCATGATTAACTCATGCACTCAAATAGACTTTTGATTTATTACTTATCATGATACACACACTATTTGTATGTACGAGTATATCTGTCCTATTTGCCGCAATAAAATAGACTTTAAAAAAGTTATCATCTTTCTCCATTTCTTATATTTAATAATAGAAAACAAAAGGTGCGTCTCACGAAGGGCGATGGCTTGTAGTGGTGCTCCGCGAGTTGGGAATGCTTCCTGATCTGCGACAGCGACACCGTGTACAGCCGCCGGATGTCCGCCTCGCTTCCTGCCACGCTGCCCGGGTTCGAATCCATCGTCTTTGTAGTTTGTTCAACTGTACGCGCGCCCTACAACCAGTTGACGACAACGTGAGTGATGGATAAAACAATGAGCGTCAGAACGTACGCGGTTTTCCACGAGGGAGCGCAAGAGTGGAATGCTGAAACCACTACTATTAAATTTAAAAGAGCTTTACATTTGAAAAATTCAATTATTCTATTCTCATTATATAATATATTGTTTTTAATTATTTTTTTTATGGGACAGGAAGGCAAATCACCAAAAGAGAAAAGAATTTATTAGGAAAGATGACGAAGAAACTCTATAATCTTTCTATGTAGTATAAGACGTGGCGCCATCTTGTTGAAACCATGTGCGTGAAGTGAAGGCGAGATGTTCTCTCAATATTGGCAGAGAATAATCAGTAAGCAAGTGTTTTCTGATTATTCGACCTATAACCTAGATCTGCCACCGGACAACCATCATATAGTTATTGACATGACAAATGTGGCATATAGTTATTGACATCGTTAAACAGGATGCCCCCTAGCGTTACTCATTTAAAAAAATTATTAAATATTTACACACAAGAGTTCAGCACCAGTAATTCATTGTATACAAATTAACCTATAACACAGGTTTATATTTTCGTTTCGATACAAATCAATACAGTAGCCCCAGGCTATTTATTAACAATTATAGTGACAGTTTCTTGTCAAATTATATCAAAAGACAATGACAATTTTTGTTTTTAATTCTTATTCAACAGTGTTTAAATAAAATCAGTTTGCGACAGTGCACTACTAGACTTTTCAAGAGCGAACACTAGTTTGACACATCAAATGGCTACCAGCTCAGCTCAGAAGATGCTTACATTTGAAACTAAAGTAAGTTTCGTCTTTACCCGCCAACTTACATCAGTGACGTTATGTTTATATTTTATTTTCATAATCTTATATAATATTATTATCAGTTATAAATTGTTTAATTATGGTGGCGTATTATGCAATATAGTTCGATTAAGGCGTATAAGTGGAGTGATATGAAATAATAGCGTGTATCGTGACTTTTTAAGTTGACTGAACAAGACCATAGAAGGTTTTGGTAGAATAGCCACCATTATATCAAGACGTAACGTGTCACGTTACTGCTGACTGTATTTAACTGATACTGGTATAATAGTTTTAACTAATTGCAATCATAGAAATGAAAAATTAGCAAATTAAAAATATCATTTTCCAGATCGTGATGAAATCAGCATGATTATGTTTGGCCTGGATGTATTTTTCAATATTCTGAATTTTGTCGGAACCAATGCTTAGATACTCTATCAAGCAATAATTGAAATAAAGATACGAACACAGTGTTTTCTGTTCCAATAAGCTTGTAGCTACTTGCTACAGAATATATACTTAGAGAACAAATTCGCGGAAACATGCTTTGTTACTACGCATTTGCGGAATGCGCTTTGTTACGCCGCATTCGTGGAATGCGCTTTGTTACGCCGCATTCGTGGAATGCGCTTTGATTCTCCGCAATTCGTGGAACGCGCTTTGTTGCTGCACACGTGCAGGCACAACCGTGTCTCCCGCACCCTGCGCTTGTCTCTCGCCATTCATCAGTTGTATATATAATAGGTCCACTTGGTATAGTAAAAAGAGTATTAAACCAGACTCCTGTTGCATCACTTCACAGTTAAGATACTACCTCTTACAAGCTGATGAGTTCGTCACATAGTACCTTGAATCTATAGAAGAGAAAGTGTACATTGAAATCAAGCAACCCAAGCAATATTTCTAATTACGAAAAAAATGCCAAATAAAATTATGCTCTGGTAACTACGCAAATTTGTATAATTTGCAAAATATTAAAATAATTTGCAGAAAATGTTCAAATGAGAAACAGTCATGTAAAAAGTGAAATTAATTATTTCATTTATAAAATTAAAAATAAATGTTTTATTATATTATTACAAATTATAAGTTATGTTGTGAATTAATAACTTTAAATAAATTAAGTTTCTTTCATAATCAACGTTCATTTCATAACGGGTCAAATACACCGCAATTAAGTATTGGAACAACTTGCCACCACCTCTACGTGACTTGCATACTATAAATATAATTAAAAAAAATATAAAACACTAATTTTAAGTTTGCAGACAAGAACTTGTTCTTTTGGTTGCGGTGAATTTATTACATGATCTAGTTGTTTTAATTTCATTGTATTATATCTTTATTTATGTGTATGTGTAAATGAGTATGAGTAGTAGTATTTTTATTTTATGTTATTACTTTATTATATATATATATATATATATATATATATATATATATATATATATATATATATATATATATATATATATATATATATATATATATATATATATATATATATATATATATATATATATGGATGTATGTATATGTACGAGTGTGTCAGTATCAATGTCGTCACTGCGGTCCGCGATCTGATCACGTTGGTTCTTGCTGAAAACCAGCGCCGGGTGCTCCAATAGAACGCCTGGCATATGCTGAGCAAGAACCATTTTATGATACTTATTAGATTCAAATTATTTTCTTTTTGTTTTGTTATTTGTGTATGTATAATATTATTAATGTTTTAATTTTGTAATGATGGCGTGTAATGAATAAAGTTTTTTTTCTATTTCTATTTCAAAGTAACGGTACGTTTAGTGTTACATGTACAAGTATATATGTGTGTGTGTTGGTGTGTGTGTGTAACGCGACCGCGTCCGGGCCGTGTTTGTCACATTATGCTGACTGCGCTCAAAACATATCGCTCGCGCCCCCCGGTCGCGTTGGTATTGCAGTCACATTTAATTACGAACAACCGGTATGTCAGAATATCAGTGTCTCCCATATATACTCATATTTTGTTGGGTTGTCCGGAAAGTTCGTGTCGATGTTGGGTAGGTAGCGCGAGAGACCTGACTGAATATATCACAATTATTGAAAACAAATGACATGTGTACATATTCTAAAAGAGATAGCTTCAGTCATGTTTGGACAAAAGTTTGGTTAAGATTCGTTAATTTTTATCAGTGTTGTACGCCTTAGAATGTGGTGGCAAATAAGATATGTGCCGTTTATGTCGAATGTACTGAGGAAGATCAAGAACGCCCAAGTAGGCCGCCCATCACAGACGAAGATATGATTAGAACACAAATCGAGAACAACCCAAGCTCGACATTACATCAATTAACAGAATGGTACCTATATAATGTAATAAATGTAAAAATGAGCATATGAGCATAATGTATATATAAACGAGGCACGTTTTAACTGTCCTAAAATATCGGCACGAATGTTCCGGACAACCTGTTACAATGCCGCCAAGGCGTTACAAAACATGAGTGTATACAGTACAACTTAGTTCTCAGGAGAGTATCCTATTTCAGTGTAGTTGAAGTTGCATCGCAGATACTTGCAAAATGATTAAACATGTTCTCACAGTATGTACATAGATAGATTGATAGTTGTGACATATAATATTTATTAAAATATTTTGTGCGGGGCGTGTGGTTGTATCGAAGGGCGTTAACCATCGATGTGAGGTTGTGACGAGCGCTTATCGAAAGTCAAGGGTCAAGTCTCCAGCGCAGCGCTCGTGCGTCGCGCGGAGAGGCAGGGAGACGTTGTCTTTGTGCTGCCGTGGACGGTCATGGACGGCGCGGCACTGTCCCTTCTGTGCCTCGTGCTGGGATTCACCTGCGCGTCCAGCAAGACGATATTTTTGGAGGAGAACTCGCCGACGCTCGAAGAGGTTAGATATACGTCATTTATGATTTACTGATATCACAAACGTAACAATGTAAACAATTTCGATATCATTTTAAGTGAGGTGTATATTATTTTTAACTGTTCCAACTTTTTACTAATTTATTAGGTACCTCTAATGTGTATTTTTATTTGTTTTTGTACCTACTCTTGAAAAATCTCTTCCATCAACCTTAAGGTTGACTGACAGAGAATGTCCTCCAGCATTCAGTTCGCTTTTGTACTGGAATCTGTACAAGAAGAATGAATAAATATTTTTAGTCAAAATATTTTTTGTTTTAGATAATCTGTAAAAAAACATTACATTAGTAAACTGTAAAAAAAACACTACATTTCGCTAATAATTAATTTTATTCTAGCACGATGGTAGCTTCTTCTATTGTCGTCTTTTGAAAACTTCAGTGAGAAGCATGTCTCTCATCAGTCTCGTACCTGTGGTACAGGCTAAACAAGGCCGTGCAACAAATTTGAGCTGTTATTCTAGTTCCATAAAAAATTCTATTGACTCACTTGTGTTACAATTTACATCATTCCACCATGTGGACAGTCAGAACTTTTACTTACCTAGGATCCGCGACAAGCAAACAATAACAGAAAAATAATAATGTGTGCTTTTTACTAGACGAAGTGGATTTACGGAGAACTCAAACTAAATCTTTTTGTTATTAATGGAGTCAGGCGTTACTTTGCGGAAATCCATCACTATATGGACAGTCAAAAGTTTTACTTAGCTAAGATCCACGACAAGCAAAACAATAACAGAAAATTAATAATGTGTGTTTTTTGTGCTGAATTCATTTGGAACTTAAACCAAAAACTTACCGAAAATCGGTTATCAATTCTCCACCCACCAACCACAACACCAAACACACATTACCACTTTTCCATCTTGTAAACGACACGTGTTTCGCCCCAACACGAGGCATCTTCAGGTATAGTAGACTCTACGGAAGACAACCGAAAAGTCGGTACGGAAGACAAAAGAAAAACTTTTCGGTTATATAAGTAATAACTAATATAAGAAGTATTTCGACACACATGGAATGTGTGAACAAACGCTTCTTATATTAGTTACTAATTGCTGAAGTGTTTCTACACGTTTGAGATCACATGGAGCATTCAAATGCCGAGAGAAGTCAAATTGTAGGGTTTAACTTGGTTTCCTCTAGGTTTGGTGCACGCGACGCAATGTGACGCGACGATACAATCTGAACTGAGTGCTTTACCCTTTTCAAGGCTTCAAGAGCGACCAGTACAACGAACTGTATGATATACAGTTTATAAAAACATTTTATTTTACGTTGTCATGTGTTAGGTGGGCTTCCTGAGGCGATATGGCTACCTGCCGGACAATCAGGGCGACATCGACTTCGCGTACACCCCCAACTCCATCGCCGAGGGTGTGCGCAAGATGCAGAGGTTCGCCGGGCTGCCGGAGACCGGCAACCTCGACCCGGACACGAGACGCGTGAGTTTCTCCTTCGCCTTGTCCGGCTTCTAAAGCCGCGCAGTGACCTTTTATTCTATACAATAAAAAATGTAATGCAATCGCGTAGGGAGGAAAATGTTCAGTTATAAACAGTGATCGGAGTACGGATATTGATTAAGGGTTAATGATCTCAAACATATACGTTAATATGGACACGCTTCCGGAACTCCAAATAAATACCGGAAAAGTATACATTTCAAACATTTTTAACTATAACATTTAACTCAATTCAAATTAATAAAAAAATTCATTTTATAATAGACTTTAAGGAATAAAGTATATAAGGTTTTACTTTAAGTACCTTTAACTATCGATTTCTTTTAAAAAAGTTAACAATATTTTTAATATTACTAGAATTCTTGTTAACCATTCCAACTTAGTTAAAAATACTTGTGCTAAGAAATAGTTCACATGGGAAGCCTCGCCGCCCGACATCTGAACCTTAAGGTGGCGCATCATATGTGCCCCCAAAGTAGGAAGAAGTTGAGGAGCCTCAATTCCACTGCCGCCATGAGATTGATCCCTAAATAGGAACAGCGCTATCGAGGCTGCGGTAGCATGCTTCAGCGTTTCCCGCAGTTCTGACAAGTGGCGCAGAAAGGTTTATTAAAATAATAGGATATAGTTCACATCAATAGTCCAATTTTATTTAATAATTCCCGGAAATACTGGAATTTCCAGTATTGTTTTTTGAAAAAGGGGCATATCCACGTTATGACAGTATGTTGCAAGCTACATAAAATTAATATACCTACTCATATCATTAGTAATAAGTCGGTAATTACAGTTGATTTTTTAAATTAATTTTGGATTCTATTGAAATTTGTAATTGAACTTTCGACTTCGGAGATCGATAAATCGCTTTAAATACCAAATTAAAAATAAAATATATTACCGAATTAAACAAAATCACATTGACATTCTCCAGCTGTTCAAGAAGAGACGCTGCGGAGTCAAGGATATAGACAACGCAGCATCCACCATGTCCATCTCCAGGAGGAGGAGATACATATTGCAACAGGGATGGGGCAAGAAGACCATCACCTACAGGTAATATATTCTTAGGTAATTATACCTAACCTACAGGTAATATATATAGGTAATTATACTAAGTAATAAAATCAGAAATATATAAAAATCTGATAAATAAATAAAAATAATACAATTATATTCTTACACTAAGCATCAGAATTACTATCTGTAGGCTTTATAAATATATTTATTCTCAAACGTCCGTTTTCATATACTGTTAATAAACTCTACACACAAAATACAAAACAGCAATTGAACCATATATATTTTGTAACCATATTATAAATTGTTATTTTGTCGCAAGCTGCAAAGACTACATACTTCATTCCACGCTCCAACACTCTGTGGACCCTTCCAGCTACCTTCAAAACACAAGCCTAAACATACCTTAAAGATCGACAACGCATTTAAGATGCCCATGGTGTCGCGGATGTGTATAGGCGGCGTTGATTGTTTTGCCATCAGACGACACGCTTGCTCGTTTGCCCTCTTATCCCCTTAAATAGACCAGGCGGGATGGTTGCAGCAATAGTTGCCGCACGTTCGTGTTGTTATTGAATAAACCTTTCACTGTGGGCGGGCGGGCAGAGTGCTGAACGGCTCCAACACGCTGGAGCAGGGCCGCGTGCGGTCGCTGATGGCGGCGGGGCTGGCGGTGTGGGCGCCTCACGGCGGGCTGCACTTCCACCAGCTGGACAGCGGTCACGCGGACATACAGGTGTCCTTCGCCAGCAGGGACCACGGCGACGGGTGTGTTATATTTACACGACACGTATATAGTAAAAAAATATTTTTTTTTTATTAAAAATAATCTAGCCAATACAGATTAATAAGTTATTTCATTTTAGTGTAATCTATCTAGCATATAAAAAAATAAAATAAAAATATTTTATTTGCTTATATAAGATAAAAAAATAGCCTAATATTAAACTTATATTAAATTTGCATTATAATTAATCATTAAGAAATAAAATGCAACAATCCTATATGTCTATGTTCTATGTCTATAATCTTATCCCAGGCAAAGGAAGTGGTTCAGATTTTGCTGACAGGGGAAGAGATTCCTGTAACGCTTATTTTCAGCCACTCTGTTCCTGCAAGATGTTATGCGGGAGTTGGCGTGCGAGCGTGCGTGCGTATGTGTGTTTGTATGATTGTGTGTGTGTGCGTGTTTAATTCTGACTTCTTTGTTGTATTTTGGTTTCTTAACACTTAGCCGACCGTGCGCGCCATAGCGAATTGTACGATTTCCACCGGGCTCAGGCGAGTCAAACCTCGCTGTCCACCGCGCATTTTTCGCAATGCAAGAAACACTATTTGAATAAAAAAGTCTAAGATTATTGAAGTAAACAACTTTATTTCCCCGCTTAGACCTGCACTGACTTATTTCACGACGGGAAGATCTCCCCGCTTAGACCTGCACTGACTTATTTCACAACGGGGAGATCTCCCCGCTTAGACCTGCACTGACTTATTTCACAACGGGGAGATCTCCCCGCTTAGACCTGCACTGACTTATTTCACGACGGGGAGATCTCCCCGCTTAGACCTGCACTGACTTATTTCACAACGGGGAGATCTCCCCGAAAAGTGTGAAAAATTATATATATATAATATATATATATATATATATATATATATATATATATATATATATATATATATATATATATATATATATATATATATATATATATATATATATTATATATTATATGTGTGTGTGCATATGTATTTACAAGGTGTCCGATGGCAAACATTAAATATTCAATCTCTTAATAAATATAAACATGTTCGAATAATCCTTGTTTGAAAGTATTTAATAGTTAAGTTTGAAAACAAAATTCTGCTGTCGGACACCTATTACCACGCAACAAGAGTCGTTTAAGACATTGACAATGTCTAGGAAGCTGACACTCTTTCTCTGACGTAGGTTTCCATTCGACGGGCCGGGTCGAGTCGTGGCCCACGCGTTTCCCCCGCCGCACGGCGCCATGCACTTCGACGACGACGAGGTGTGGGGCGAGCACGACGAGGCCGCCGACGGCCAGGAGCAGGACCAGGAGCAGGACGAGGCCGTCACCGACTTCTTCGCGGTGGCCGTGCACGAGATCGGCCACGCGCTCGGCCTGTCGCACTCCAACGTCAAGGCGTCCGTCATGTACCCCTACTACCAGGTGCCGGTGGAGAAGCTGCACATGGACGACATACTGGGGATGCAGGAGCTGTATTGTGAGTTTGTCTGCCCGTCGGCAACTACTCGATTACTCGCTTATGTTTACCTGTGGTACCTGTTACTGCTATACACAGGTGTCCCGGAGGCAGAATTAGATTTCTAAAACAAGGAATATTCGACCATATTTATATTATATTGAAAGTACTAGTTAAGGATGAAAATCTAATTCAGCCGCCCGACACCGTTTACTAAAACAATGTCTTTACAAATACCATCCTTTTATCTACGTACATACTGGGGGACGGCTGAACCGATCGACGGAGCTTTCAAAACAAAAAAAATCATTGGGTATTGTCAGTAATGGTATTTTAGGCCGGAGAACTGAGTGCTTTGCAATGAGGGATACTCAGAACGCAAAATCTGAAAAACTACAGAGTATTAAAGACTTACACAATGCATTAAATGGCAACACTGCGTCACTTCTTGTTAATAAATATTATTATTAGGTACTATTATAAATAATTATACAATTTAGACATACCCCTCGCCATGTGTTTATGTCTGAAACTCCATAATTTATTTTAGCAATAACTAAAACAATTCATTAAAAAATGTTGTTAAATTAATGAATTTCTAAGACAGGGCACTTCATTCCAGCAGGCAGCAGCAGGCAGTTTTACCGCCCGGGCTTCTGACGAGCTTAGTAGAAATAGAATAGATATAGAAATAGAAAAACTTTATTTATGACACCTTTTTTTACAACAAATAAAATTAAATCCTTAATTATATTATAAAAAGAAAATAGTTTTAATCTAACGAGTGACATAAAATGGTTCTTGCTCAGCATATGCCGGGCGCTCTATTGGAGCACCCGCCGCTGGTTTTCAGCAAGAACCAACGTGGTCAGATCGCGGGCCACAGTGACGACATTGATACTGACACATCGTACATATCGTACATATACATACATCCATATATATATAACTACTCAACACATATACATATAAATACATATACAGTACAATAGAATGAAAAACAACTGAGTCATGTAATAAATTCACCGCATCCAAAAGATCAAGCTAGCGTTTTACACTGCTGGACAAGACTGCATACTTAAAATTAGATTTTTGTATTTTTTTTAAATATATTATATTGTATGCAAGTCATGGAGAGGTGGTGGCAAGTTGTTCCGTCACTGTTGTGGGTATTATCTTATCTTTAAGTTAGTCCAGACAGTAAGGTAGTGGGTATTGTTTGCAGTGAAGGAGGAGGTGCCGCAGGAGCCCCCGTCGGCGGAGGTGGCGGAGACCGCGGGCGGCACGGAGGCCTCGCTCGCCTCGCGCTCCTCGCTGGCGCCGCACTTCACCAAGGCCGACAGCGACGAGAACGACGTGCCCGACCTCTGCTACACCAACTACGACACCGTGCAGGTCATACAGGGCAAGATCTACGTGTTCGAGGAGGAGGTACGCAGCACACCCCGCGCCACTGCACTGCAGCCTTTATGATGGACAGCGGGGCGATTTGCCAACTGCGATGTTCCCCCGTGAATACGATACACGGCTATTCAAGAGACGAGCGCATGTGTTCGTAAAAGATCGTCTTCACATCTGAGGCGCCTCGGCTTTCGTTAATACGATATAGACCTTCGTCCGTTCGTTTGACCCGGCGTTGCTGATACCTATCTACCGCCAGATCGCGGTGATAACCAGGTCACTTATATGTTCATTTGCTTGCTCTGCTTAAAAAAAATCAGGGCGCTTGCATTATAATAACTTGGAGTGATGCAACTTTCCTCTGGTGTTAACGATTTAGCAAAGTGCCCTAGTGTAGCACTATAATCCCACATCCTTAGGGTGTACATTCAGTAATTTGTTAAAACATTCATAATAAAATTTCAATCATTTCAAGCAATGAAAAAATGTACTGTTCGACGATGCCCAGTCAAGTCCATCTTAGTAGGCCTTTTGTGAATTCTTGGAGTTCACTGGTTCACTATTCGTTCGTCTTCACTCGGCTAACTAGGAGAAGCGTAAGGAATGTTTGTTCACGCTTCTACGATGTGCCCCATCCCGTCTACTCGCGTGCGCATGCGCAGTACGCGGTGTCCACAAACAAGTGCACGCTTTAAAATAAAGTTATTTCCCCAAAACACAGTATGAACGCGCACACGGAGTGTACTCGACAAGAGTTCATTAACACAGGCATGCTAACGATAACTATATAAAGGGTGTCCATTAGTAGAATTGGCTTTCCAAATATAAATAATAAAAAAATACAGCGGATATAAATAAAATTCAATAACTTTTACGACGATGTGAAGTGCGAAGAATTTGATTTTCTAAAAATTATTTCATTTAAATATCGACCGCCATGTCGGGCTACTCGCTGAAGTAGTGACGTCGGGATGCCGTTAACCTCGCGGACGATATATATTACACTTTATTTTTGTGGTATTTTCCCAGGAAAAATCTCCATAGGGGTAAGAACCGGCGACGTGGGTGGCCAGCGGACATTGGCGAAACGGTTTATTAATTTGTTAGGGCAGAAATTTGGAAGAAAAACCATGGTCTCTCTAACAATGTGAGGCGTGGCGCCATCTCGTTGAAACCGTGTGCGTAAAGTGAAGGAAGAATGTTCTTTCAGTATTGGCAGAATATAATTTGGTTATTCCACTTACATTCAGTCACCGGACACCATATATAAGAGTATTAATAAATAATCAGTCAAGCGATAGTAGTGCGTTGCACCGGGAGAGTGCGTGGAGCCAGCGCTGTCGCCGGTACTGGTGTGCGTTCGCTTGCAGTGGGTGTGGGCGCTGTCGGAGCGGCGGCGCGTGCTGCCCGGCTTCCCGCGCCCCTTCCACGACCTGTTCGTCGGGCTTCCCGCGCACCTCAAGTACATCAAGGCCGTCTACGAGAAGCTGAACGGGAACATCGTTGTGTTTTCTGGTAAACCGCGCCGAGCTGCGCTTCTTGAGCAAGCTAGCAAACGCTTCACGTGCATATCATTCATTTTTTTGAGATCGAAAAGAAACGAATAGGCGTATCACCTGATGGAAAGCAATCAACGCCGTCACAAGCAGCAGACATCCGTTGTGCCATAGCCATTGCAGAAACGTTGCCGGCCATTAAGGTTCGTACGTACGTGGAAAAGAGTTTCAGAAACAACGCCTCTCACTTGATCGCCGTTCATTCGATGGGGGCGAAATTTTTTTTTGTGGCGAGTTTTGCGGTAGTGGATTACGTTAGCTAGAATTATTTCAACCAATTCCTGAGAGTACTCCCAATGGTAAATACATATGTACATATGTTAGATACCTACAGACGTTGTTATAGACGAATTCGTTGGGGAGTATTTATCAAACTGTTACTCGGTACTTGGTTACCATACTTTTGTATCGAATGGGACTCACATGTAGCTGTTACAAAACAAAAAGAAAGCAGGCTATGGCCTCATTCAAATTGAAAATGTCCAAATATGAATGTAGTACATATATAATATACTTTATTGGCAATAGAAGTCTGCGATCCTTGGTTTGATATTTAGTACTGTTTAGTGGGGTTTAGGGAGGCCAAGACCCACAACGGTAAATAAGAAAGGAAGAAATATCATCATCAGCCTCTATTTTTGTTTGATATTCGCTATAAGTCAGTATCCAGGGCCTTCTCAGTTATGTATAAGTGTAGTAATATACATCGCGTACAGATAAAGTTATTGGATGATGCATTTACGCCAACTAATC
The DNA here is from genome assembly GCA_031353405.1 of Baronia brevicornis. Taxonomy (NCBI): domain Eukaryota; kingdom Metazoa; phylum Arthropoda; class Insecta; order Lepidoptera; family Papilionidae; genus Baronia; species Baronia brevicornis. Next base: position 24,196 of record JASFAT010000798.1, on the reverse strand, counting down.
TACCTTATTTACCAAAAATCAGAGATGGCATCATTAGAGTAGCTCGGTAATGCCAGTGTTCTCGTTTCGGACACACCAGGCAGGGTGTTCTGGGAGTTCGGTGCCGACTTCGTGCTGCGGCGGCGCGGCCGGCTGACGGAGTACTCGCTGCCGCGCCACGCCGCCGGGCTCACCACCGCCTTCGTCTCCAACGTCAACAACCGCACCTACCTGGTGCAACACGAGCGCTTCTGGCGCTACGACGAGCGCCGCGCCGCCATGGACCCCGGCTACCCCAAGAGCATGAAGGCGTGGCGGCAGATACCGTACCCAGTCGATGCTGCCATCGTTTGGAAAGGAGGTACATCATACTTTTTATAGACCAACCACTTTGTGTTTCTTACAATATTATTTAAATTGATAAATATTATAATATGCAGCAAATGATAAATATTATAATATGCAAATGCAGCAAACGCCGGAAACTCACCTATAGAGTATCCGGCGGCAAAATCCGGTTATAGGCCAAATAATGACTAAACGCATGATTACAAGATGGCGCCACGCCTCACACATGCTAAAGAGACCACGGAGCTTCTTGGTGATTTCCTCCCTAACAAATTAATAAACCGTTTCGGTGATATCCCCTGATCACCCAGGTTGCTGGATCATATCCCTATGTACTTTTTTCTTTGCGAAAGTACCTCAAATTAGTCTATGAATCAAACTCGATGATTATATCAGCAATAAAAGAAAATATCGCTTATAACGAAATTATAACTTAACAGCATCCCTACGTAACTACTTCAGCGTGGGCACTGAATATTACTAAAGACGTGGCGGTCATCGTTTAGACGAAATAATATAAAAAAAATAAAACACGCACTTTCCTTCTTCGTAAAAATTATTGCATTTTATTTAAATCTTTTTAATTATTTATGTCTCAAAACGTAGTTCTGCAACCGGACATTCTGTATTTAAGGGGTTGGATGTCCAGCTTTCTTCCTAAACCCCTTGATCAACAATTTATTTTCAGTCAGCACTGCTCTGTCAGACGATTTATACTAATAACGTTCTAACGGTAACTAGAAGCATGCACACAAGTCTATCAAAGTAATAGACTCGATATGACTTCCTGCTCTCATAAGCAAGGCAAGAATCTGTTAAAGCCCAAAGTGGAATCGGTAATATAAATTAAACACCGATGTATGGAAGCGATTTTGTTTGCATTCAAAAGATTTAGTTCCCAAAACTTATACACTACTTCAGTAAGCAAACTATATCGTGTGTTAGTAGCGCCATTTATCGCTACTAACTGTAAATACATTAGACAGCATCAAACGTCAATAATTTCTGGCGAGTCCAGCTCATCATTGTCAATTTGTTTAGGACAATTCAAGGGGTTAATACGGCTGCAGGTCTGTTAATGTGGAAAAAAAATAGGGATCCCTTGCATATGCGAGAGTTTTATTGAGCCCATTCAATAAGTCCAATACGTGGCCGCACGCGTGGTCCCACCACTGGGATGCACACGCTACAGCCGCGCACCCACGCATTGTTCGCAGACACGTTCTTCTTCCGCGGGCCGCGGTTCTGGCGCTTCGACAACGAGCTGGTGCAGGCCCATGAGTACTACCCGCTGCCGACGGCGCAGATCTGGTTCCCGTGCCCGCCCACGTCCGACATGGGGCTCTACGTCACCAACGACGAGCCCTGACCGCACCCTTGACCCTTCGCCTCCGCTCACGCTCGCTGCTTATATATATGTTGTATAGTTAACTTGATAGACTTACTGTTAAATATATTATATAAGTTACTATAAATAAAGAATTAAATTATATTATTAATTTAATTAAGCAAATAAAGAATTATTATTCTTATACATACATATCTCCCCTCTGTGGGGGGCAAAGAAGCACGGGCCGAAGCCAAGGGCGACGCTAAAAACAATTATTTAGAAACTTTCTTGTAAGACTATTAAAAATGACTGTTTTTTTAATAATAAATATGTTGACGAGTTAATGTTAAATGAGCTTAGACTATTTCGGAGAGTGTTTGGGGATGACACCTGTGCTGAATAAGATGTTAGGGATTATTATTATTATTAAAACGCGTGGTGTTACTGACTCCTTCCATCAAAAAATGACGCGAAGAATTCAACACTAAAAAGCGAAAACGCTGCAAATGACACAGATGTCAAAAACATTATTGCATACTCGGATCAGAAAAAAAAATACTGCGTCGAATGGTCCGAATCTCACAGCTATGCGGCCGGTAGAAAATATATTTTATATTATACAGCGTTGAAACTGACTGTTTTTGAGTGATTAGACACAATTTTTACAGAGGTATAAAAGTTTTTGACTCTAGTGGTAAGTTTTCATTTTGTGATTTATTAAATTTCTGCTTTTTTTTGCGTCGACATGAAACATAATGATGTACATATTGTGCTGAACTACCGACCGGGGATTTTTAATAAAAAATCCCCAACATTTTAAATATATTAATATTTAAAAATATTAATATTAATTTATTAAGGGGAAATAATAAAAAAATATTAATATTTAAAAATATACTTCATTCAGCACTAGGGACGACAGTATTGAAAAGTGATTTATAAACGTGTACTTTTCTTTGGTGGCAATTCGTTAAAACTATTATGCCAGTGTCAAGTAAAATGGAATAATATCAAATCTCTTGAAATGTCTAGTCGGTTTGTCACGTTACGTCTTATTAATGGAGTCAGGCGTTACTTTGTGGAAATCCATCACTATATGGACAGTCAAAAGTTTTATTTAGCTAAGATCCGACACGACGACACGAAACACGTGTCGTTTACAAGATGGAAAAGTGATGGTGTGTTTGGCGTTGTGTATAGTGGTTGGTGGGTGGAGAGTTGATGGCCGATTTTCGGTAAGTTTTTGGTTTAAGTTCCAAATAAATCCACTAAACCCAACGGAAGAATACACATTATTAATTTTCTGTTATTGTTTTGCTTGTCGCGGATCTTAGCTAAGTAAAATTTTTGACTGTCCATATAACGTTACGTCTTGATAAAATGGTGGTTATTTTACCAAAAACTTCATGGACTTTTTCAGTTAACTTAAGGCACAATACATAAAATTATTTCATATCACTTCACTTTTAAGTTTTAATCGAACTATACTGTATAATACGCCACCACAATTAAAAAACGTTACTGGTAATAATATAAGATTATGAAAATGGAATAAAAACCCAACGTCATTGAATTATGTTGGCGGGAAAAGTTAACACATGTACTTTTTTTCTCTTTTCTTTAATGGCAATAGTTACAACTATTATGCCAGTGTCAAGTAATTTACAATAATATCCAATGTCTTGAAATGTAACTAGTCGGCTCATCACGACACGGTCTCCACTGCAGCACTCGTCCATCGCCACTTCAATTCGCTAATTCGGGAGACTGTCAGTAACTGTGGTGAAACTTGGTTCTCCGGTGGATCACAACAATACAACACTTACGCGTGGGATACAACGGTTCGTGCGGATTGTGTTCAATTAAAACATCAACTGTATCACATATACATTTATTTGTAAGTTTTGTAAATCGATAACAACTATGGAAATTAAATTCAATGGATTTTGTTTTGTACAATAAAAAAATAATACATTTTATTACATTTTGTACACGTGTTTGTTTGTTCGACGATACTCTGCGCGAGCGGGCCGGGGGGCGCCGGGGCGCCGGGGCGGCACCGAGGCCGTCGGTACTCCAACGTCACGTGACGGGTCGGCGGAGTTGTGGGTGCGTGAAGCCGACCGTAGGGCTGGGTGGCGCGTGTTAGGGGTGTCGGTGGTCAGTTGCCGCTGTCCGTTCTCCAGTGGGTCGCGATCGAGTGGGGGGCAGTGCGAGGTGTAGGGGCAGGGCGGGTGTGGGGCGAGGGGCGGGTGGGTGTCGCTTAGCTGCAGCAGGACGCGGGGTTGGGGTCCTTCCCCGAGCGCTTGGTGATGTTCAGCCGCGTGAACTCCTCGGCCACCGTCGGGTGGATGCCCACCGTGTTCGTCAGCTGCTCCATCGTGATGCCGCACCTGCGAAGAACACATTCCATACATTACACTGCGGCACCGTTCGCCTCTCTATTCAACTTCTTCATCCGAATGGGCTGCAGTGCCTGTGAGTGTCATCCAAAACTAATCTACAACGTTTTCCACTTTGTAAGTTTCGTACTGTTAATATTTTTTTATTTACGGATTCCGTTGAAATATTTTGGCAAACCTCAGAGTGTACTGCAACGGTATAGACAAGAATAATGAATGGCATGTCATTTAAATCATCTTTAAAATATATAGACGGACAATAGTTTATCCCGCAGTCTTGTCTCCCCTCCAGGTGTAACCAACCGGCTCAAGGAAAAGCTTGCGAGTCGGGAAAATGATCACCTCATGCCGACAACGATCGAGCCCGAGAGGATACTCACGAAAAACTCAGATTAAAGCTGGCAAAAGACTCACTTGATGGCCGCGGCGAAGCCCTGGATGACCTCCCCGGCGACGGGGCCCACGAAGTGTAGCCCCAGTACGCGCTGCGGCGCCGCCCTCAGCGCGACCGCCTTCAGGTAGCAGTTGCGGATGTTGCGCTGCGGGATGAAGAACTCCGTGGGCTTGTAGAACGCGTGGTACACCTCCAGCTCGTCAGCGCCGTACCTGCCGCGCACGCACACCGCCTTCTTGTTTTACTTTGATTACATTTTTGTTGATCGCTAGCACCGCACTCCACAAAATAAGGATGCTTTTGCCTCTGGCGTAGCAGGTATCTATGGGCTGCATTGATTGCTCGTCATCATGCGACATGCTTCCCTTTTTAAATCCCATTTTAGATTTATTTACTTTATTTTTAAAACAAACAGTCGCCGCGCTGCGACGCTGCGACGCTGCGACGCTGCGACGGCGGCAGACGGATCGCATATATAACAATAATGAAATGAGTCATAAATGTGAACCGATTATTTGTGAGGTGCTTTTTTTATGGGCTAGGAAGGCAAAAACTCTACTCTTGCTGAGTATCATCAGCTGGAAAGAAATCAACGCCGCCCGTAGACATCCGCAGCGCCGCAGAGCATGTTCGTGTGCCTAGGGTTCGAAGTGGTGATGAAGGTTTACGGGAAATGAAGAAATGCTGTTTGAGCGGTACGTTGGCGCTGCGCCACTTTCGTCATACACATATATTTCCTAAATATATTGCTGACCCACAATTGATGAGAATGACAATGACATGTGTGGGAATGATTTTGTCCTTTTATAAGTGGATGTGAGTAGAAGATCGGAAGGGAGAGACGAAGGAAAAAATACCTTCACCAAATTGGCGAAATTTTTAGAAAAGGCCAGGTCTAGAGTACCTTTAACCGGCGAGCTTGCATAAGGAGAATGATGACATGATGAGGAGAATGATGACATGATGAGGAGAATGTGAAGAAAGCAAAGAAAGTGTGTCGAAATCGTAACAGATGGAGATCTGTGGTCTTTGCTTACTCGCACGGGAAACAGGTGTGATGATATGTATGTGTGTATCAGCCATGTATTTGTACAACTAGTGGATGGCGTCTACAGTGGACGGTTGGAGTGGTTGCGAGTGAGCGGGGCGGGGCAGGGCGGGGCGGTCACCTGTCGAGGGCGGCCTCCTCGCTGAGGCCCACGCAGCCGTACTCGAGCGGCGTGAACACGGTGGTGGCCACGTTGTCGTAGTCCATGTGCTGGGCACCGCCGGCGAACACGCGGCGCGCGAGCAGCCGGCCCGCGTGGATCGCCACCGGCGTCAGCTCCGGCCGCCCCTCCAGCACGTCGCCCACGGCGTAGATGTGCGCCACGTTCGTCTGCTCAGCCTCCGCCACGATCTTGCCGTTCGGCGACACGCACTGCCCACCATCAACACACCGCGCGACTCGTTAGTACAACACAACTTACATCACAATTACCGGGGATTGTGTGACCCTGGGTCGCACTCCTCACAGTAAAAACGATAAAAGATACTGAGAGACGAGATATCCCTCCGCAGCTCTTCTACTTACGTTATAAAAAAAACATACGTACATGTGTAATTATATTATAATTTCTATATTATTATGTTGCGCGAAACAGAATGGTCATCCATGGGACTATAAAGTTCGATTCGCACACACTGCCGCCTTCTAAAAAGGTGAAAAAAGAAATACAAATACGAGGGTAGGTGTGGAGGGAGTTTCGCCGTTTGTTGTCCGTTCACAGGAACCTTATAAACAAATGATTGTCTTAAGTCGGAAAAATAGACAATTCGAATACATGTTGTAAGATAATAAACACAATGAAATACAACACTTCTTCGGATATTTTGATAGAGCGGCGGCCATCTTACCGCGGCGGCCAACTTATCGCGACGTAAGCTCCGTTGGTCTACCTGGCGTCTATTACAGATGATTTACAGACCAACGTCTTCGGGGTGACGTCCTTGTATCAGTGGTAACAAGGCGAGCGTACAGTGAGCCCGCTCGGAACCCAAACTCGTGCCGTCAGCGCGTGTAGCACTCACCGTGACGCCGGCGGCGGGCAGGTTGAGCTGCTTGGTGAGCGCGTAGCGGCCCGTCGCCATCAGCACCGTGTCGAACACGTCCTCGCACCTGCAACGCGCACCGTCAGGTGTTTAATTACGTACGCGAACGTCGGGCACGTCGCGCGCACGGTTCCAACGCGTACGGACAGTCCGGCAGTCGACCGCGCAGTGTACACTGAATGGTATTATTCTTAGCGCGCTTACTGAATGGAGAGGAGTACATTTAAATAACAATTACAGCGAAAAACAACCGCTGCAATGCTTACAAAACTCACAGCCACCAACTGCGGAGCCGGCTCCTACCTTGTGACCGGTCCTCTCCTCCTCCCCGCTATTCTTGTCTCACGGAAATCGAACATATCACTACCATGTTACTGTGGTATGTTACAACTTACAAAAGCAAACTAATGTTTGGAGAGTTTAAGCTTGTGCAGCAGACGCATTGTTAGTGTCTGCGTTTGGGTACCGTAGGAGAGTACAGAAGAAAATGTTATCCAATGTTACAAGTACAAGGACGGTCACGAGACGAGCGTATGTGTTCGCTAAAAGTCAGCAACGCGTCTGAAACGCCTTCAGTACTGTAGCGGTGTATGCCCACACAGTAGGCAGTAATCTCTTATCACCGCCGGGTATGCACCACAGCGTGCGCGTTTACCTGCTCGGCTATAAAATAAATGTAAAACAAGTGCGAAGGGTAACAATAAGTGGTGAGTGGACTCACACTTCGCCCGACTCAGTGTTCTGCCAGCGCGCCTTCAGCTGGCCCGACTCCAGCTTCTCCACGGAGAGCGGCACGCACTTGTGGTGGAACCTGACGCCGCGCTCCTCCATCTCGGCGGTCACCATCTGCGCCATCTGCTGGTCGAACCCGCGCAGCGGCACCGACCGCACCAGCACCGTCGCGCTGTACCCCAGCGAGTTCAGGAAGCCAGCGCACTCCAGACCGATGTCTGACACGCACACACACCGACGCATGAAGTTAACGTTACACACACACACACACACACACAAACTGAAGTGAAGCCGAGGTGGTATGACTAAATTTTACAAGAGCAACATAAAACCGATTTAATTTTAAAGATTGAGACATTTTTAATAAACCACTGTTACAACCATCCTTTTAAGTACAAAAAGAGATTTTTGAAATAAATACGAGGTATTCCATCGAGTACCCTTTAACATTATCCATGGGATGGCACCCAACAACAGAAATGAAAGAGACTGCTTTTTTTTAAAGATACCAATCCCGATAGTAAGGCCCGCATTATATTTGCTTACTCCATCGACACAGGTACATCTGCATCTCTCGGCATCTTTTGTCGATTCTGCAGCGGAAAGCAATCTTTCCATCCGGCGACACGCTTGCTCGTTTGCCCGCCTATCCCATAAAAAAAATTCGACCACCGTGCACCCTGTACGTAAAGCGTACTCACAGCCGGCCCCGACGACGAGCGTCTTCCCCGGCGGATAGTTGAGGCTGAAGATGTCGTCGCTGCTGATGGTGTACTCGTGGGCGCCGGGTATGTCAGGGTAGTGCGGCCGCCCGCCCACCGCGATTACCACGTGCCGCGCCGTCAGCTCCCGCCGGCTGCCGTTCTTCATCGTGGCGACGATGGTGTGCGGGTCCTTGAACTCGCCCAGCCCGTTGATGTACTCGATCTTCTTGTCGCGCAGGTCCACCCTCGTCACCCAGTTGACGGACTTGATGTGGTTCTGCACGGCCTCCGTCAGCGCCGCCCAGTTTATTTTGATGTCCTGCGGCGCCGGCACCTGCCACCCGTACGCGACCGCCTCCTGCAATCGTAAAACAGATGACTCCATCGTCCATCGTCCGCCAATATCGCAACGACGACCGCGGACTCGCTCAGCTTACTTGGCGGTCCATATGCAATATTATAGCTTGACATTTGTAGTCATGTAAAATTTTATATTAAATTTTATTAAATAAAAAATACAGCTTATGGAAGCCTCTCTTACCATTGGTTTATACCTATAAACATTGTGGATAGGTGTGTGTGTGTGTGTGAGAGAGAGAGAGAGAGAAACAATAAAGAGAGACGAGTAAGCTAACATTTAATGGATTGAAGCCTATTATTTGAATTTGCTTAAAAATGAATCTGGCAGACACCTCCAAGGAATACTACGCCAACTTAATTTTAAGTATTATCTGTTTTTAAAGGAAAACCACTCGTTACCGTCTTAACGTAATGTTCTCAAAATTTTATAAAAAAATATTTATAAACTTAAAAGTTTTTAAATTTACATAACGCCAACGCTAGAATCACCGACATAGCTCTTCAAGATAGCAGACTGAAGTGGCGATGGGCTGGACACGTTTGTCGGAGTACCGACAATCTGCGCAAGGCGGCTGGCAGATACTGGATGTGTGTAGCCGAAGATCGGGCTAGGTGGCGCGGTTTGAGTGAGGCATATGTCCAGCAGTGGACTGCCGCGGGCTGCTATTGAGGTTAAAGTACTTTTGAAAGTCGTGTGATGATTGATCGATATATTGACATTTTTCTTTAGGAACTCCTCCTGTAATACGATTTTCGACATAGCATAATATTTTTTGGAGTTATCGATTTATATGATAAATAAAACAAAAAAAGTACATTAAGCCCCTACTCGGCGGCGCTCCACTGTAGAGTTAGAACGTCAAAATTACCGTGACGACATCCAGTGGAGCGTGAATACAATGAGCGACACAACTGGAGCGCGAAGTGAGCGATGTATTTATCAGCAATTCGCACATTCACACCACCACGGAAGCCCACTCACGTGTCGATAAGACACACGACACGCCTACTTCTGTTCTGCTCTCCGGTGACAAGTTTCGTATTTACAACTTGTTCGTTACACATGCAATATTATTTTTATCTCATTCCAGTCGCTGACCTTGCCAAAGTCACAACTACCGTCTTTTATGTAAGACTCGATGGCTCTGTCAACTTCGTTTCACCCACGATTTATGTTCCCCTGTATTTATCTTCTCCTGGTATGTTAGTACTTAGGCATGCAATACTTTTCAAAATCGCACAAAACAAACGACAGTTTTGTATGACAACACGTCCGTTAGACAATAAAGCCGTCGCGAACGCCATCTATTGGAAGTAAAAGGAAGATAAGGAATTTTTAATTTTTTTAAGCTGTATTAGAGGGAACAAAATTCGGCGGTCGAGCCATTTTTGAGTTTTAGCGAGAGTAACAAAATAGCTATATATTGGGTTGGAGGGAAAGTTCTGTCGTATTTTAAATGGGCAGATAATTTTTCTTGTAAATAAAAAAACATCTGGCTAGCGAGTAGCCTTTGGGAATTTTTTTGTGTTTGTTTACCTGCTGTATAATATAAAAGTTCTTTTTTACCGTTCATCATTTACTTGTGATAATTAAAGTGAAAAACATGTCAGTAGATAAAGTGCATTTACGATACTGCATATATAGAGTTAATCGTCACGTTGCGTGTGACAACATGAGAATACAATGCGATGGTTTGTTTACATTGTATTTTAACACGATGAATGCCACGGGGGTCACCGGATATCGACGCTCGACTTTGCAGTGGCGCCATGGGGGCCACCGGTGACCGACGCGCCCATATGGATTTGATTTCATCTTTATCACGGCGCAGCGGACAACCTCTGTAAAAATTGGGCGTGATGAAAACTGAAGACCGGATCACATATCAGCTCGGATTAGTATACACTTGTGTCGCGCAGTTGACGCATCTGCGATTGCTCAGGTGTCTTCATGGGCAAGTGTGCCACGAAAACCTACTTTATCTTTTCAAAGCTTCCCTTCACCACCATCTGGATGAGTGGCGATTCAGTGATGCTCGTTTTCCATAAAACAGCTACGTTCACCGATACTTCCGACCCGATACAGCATTGGGACCTTCAAACAAGCCATTTGCCGAAGGCCAGCAACGCTTTTCTGTATCACCTTCCGTGTCTATGCAAGGCGAAGGTTGCTTTCCTTCGAACAACGATGTTTGTTCGCTCGCTTGCCATCCTTTTCCATAATAAAAGTAATCTAGAATTAGTTAGTTAGTATACGACAATATAATCTGGTAAAATCTGTCAGACAGGTGACTTTCAAAGAACCATGATTGTTAACTTCAGACGTGGGGAAATTCTGTGTCGAAATATAGTTATGGATAGATGTAACCGCGGGGCGCGCCTCGTGCGGCTTCCGTATTGATCCGAACTTGTTTCTCAACTTTTCCATGAATTTCAAGCGAGTAGGTAAATGTACAGCGAAACGTTTTCAATTTCGGAAACACTTTACAAACAGATTCGAAATCAGTATGTACCTCCTGCAGTCTAGACAAATATTTATCTTGATATTTATTATAGTTTCACTCCTGGCTCCAAACGCGAGCTTTACACCATTTATGTCGTCAAAGAAAGGTTATTCATTACGAATCGGCCAAGCGGTGCTTCGTAATGTTTGTGGCCAAAATAATGTGAATACAACAGAGTGGCGTTTGGTGTGTATAGATCAAGTCAGAAATCTTTAACGAATAATAAATAAAAAATAATATGAAAACGAAAAAAGGCATTTAGCCCCACAGCTGTGAGGGTAGAGGTGTTAGGACGCGAACGCACAGAGCGCCGGCCGTCGCGGGCGTGCGACCGTGGCGAAGGCCCCGCGCCAGTTGGCAGTGGTTGGCTTCCGTCCTTCAAGGTGTGATTACTATGTTAGTAATAAATACTTTTACAAACATAGGGTGTCCGAATAATCAGTAAACGCATCTTCTTATTTTCTAACGGTCCTATATCCCCGTGGGGTACAGAGGGTGTCCACAGTGCTTCTCCATTGCGTTCGGTCTTGAGCGACGCGCTTCACTTCAGGCCACGTCAACCCCATGGATTTAATCTCGGCCGCTTCGGAGCGCTTCCAGGTGTGTTCGGGTCGGCCTCGCTTCCTTTTCCCTTGAAGAGTCCAATCCAGCGCCTGTCTGGGAATATAATCGAGGTTCCTACGGAGAGTATGGCCTATCCAAGTCCACTAGCGGCGCAAGATTTGAAGTTCACAAACGCATGTTTACTAATTATTATCTACCAATATTGAGAGCACATCCTGCCTTCACTTAATACACACGGTTGCAACAAGATGGCGCTGCTACTCACAATGCTAGAGAGACCCTAGAGCATCTTCATGATTTTTTACCACTTCTTAACAAATTGATAAGCCGTTTCGGCGGCAACCCTTACAGACTCTTTTCTGTGGGGATACCTCAAAAGTAAAGTCCATGAAACAAACCCGATGGGGCTACCTCAACGAGTGGCACAGAGTACCGTGGCTAGATGCCCAGAGTTCGGCCGACGTGGCGGTCAACATTTTATCATAAAACCCGTACATCCCTTCTTCGCAAAAGTCATAGAATTCCTTTGTATTTTTTTTATTATTTATGAATGATTAACACCTAGCTCTGCCACCCGACATGCTACGGACACAAGTGTACAACTAAACAGACAATGATAAATTGTAACAATTCAAATACATTTTATTCGAAATAATAGTATTAAGGGACTGTTATCTTTGGAGCGTTTGTCTTTTGGTTTTTATCTTTCTCGATGGCAGCCCCACCGACCCGCGACACACCGTGATGCGACAAATTTGCACGAAATATTCGTTTGTGGACGGACAACCTCTAGTTGGTTTGCGGAACAACTTCGTATCTATCTGGCAGTCACCACGGCGCGCAGTGAACCGCGTCACAGCGACTTGCAGTAATCACGGCGAGCCCGTCACCCGCCGCGCGTTGCGATAGCCGGCCGCCCGGCGCAGCTGCTGGAGGTGACGTCACCCCACCTCTAAGCGATAATTATTCGATTGTTGCATTCCAATGTAACGTGACGGTGGGATTGCGCAACAAGGTTGTGACGCGTGCAAATAACAGCAATAAGAGGGAAGCTACCCCCCATAAAATAAATTTCCATAGACCCCTTCTACATAAAAAAATTACACTGCGGTGTCGCGGTTGCCTATGGGCGGCGTTGATCGCTTTCCATCAGGCGGCACGCTTGCTCGTTTGCCCTCCTATCTCATAAAAAAAGCACAACTAACGACCGTCACTTATCAGTCGGCCTTCAGCACGTTTACATTGAATACATGAATCAAAGTTTTCTCAAGTACTGTTCGGGCGTTCCATTGACACCGACATGTCCGCCAAAGAATTAATAATTATCGTGCGACCTGTAATAACAATTACATTCCACCGGCGGCGTGTGTAGCATCAGCACAATGATGCACAGAGCTCGTACTTTGACAAAACTCAACACTACAGCCGACAATAGCGCGGCGTGTGAACCAAACCGTTCGTTATATAACCCAAATAAACAGGTTTCCTTCCTTATACATTATTGCATAACATTTGTGGTGACAATTTGTATAAAACCACTGATTAATCAAATTCGATAAATAAATATCTCACAGAGCTCGTTTTTTTATGGGATAGGAAAGCAAACGAGCGGGCGTGCGCACGCCCGATGGCAAGCAATCAACGCCGCCCATAGACATCCGGAGTGCTATGGGCAGTGCAGAAGCGTTGCCGACCTTTAAGAAAAGTATAGGCCTAGTTTTTTGCAGGTTCCAATGTTGTATCGGTTGGAAAACGCCGCTGTAGGTAGCTAGTTCCACAGGGTATGGTGCACAGAAAGAAGTTTCTAGAAAAACTGACCGTACTGGAATGCCACTCATCCACACGGTGGGGATGAGACACTTCCTTGTGGCGAGTTGTGTGGTAGTGAAATTCAATTCAATCCCAGAATTATCCCGAACAATTCCACATTATAAAAACGATAAAGGATGCTGGGAGATGAGATATCCCTCCGCAGTCCAAAAGGATCTAACTGTTGCTTGACCATTCAACCAATATATATGGAATTCCATGTGGTTATGTGGTTAACATTATACAATATTATAATATGGACAGACACTTCAGTTTAAAACAAATAAACTTGATACGGAAAAAGAAACCTGAGACCCTTCTCTGTGTAACAAACACTGCACCATTAAGCTCTTTAGGTCGAAGAAAATGCTAAAACCCAAAATTGCCACATTAGAAGCACTAACATTTATGTTAATAGCAAATATTACACAGGAAACAAATATGTTCAAGGTTTTGTAACTTTACGTGAAAGTCTCAGTCAAATATAAATTCAGCTGTTGTTAAAGAAACCTAGCATGATTAATTTTTTATGAGATAGGAAGGCAAACCAGCGGGCGTGTCACCTTATGGTAAGCAATCAATGCTATCCATAGACATCCACAGCGCCATAAGCATTGCAGAAGTGATGCTGGCCTTTAAGAAATGCGTAGGCTGTAAGTTTCATACTATAAGTTAAAAAAATGATATTTATTAATAGGAATAAATGAGAAACAAATACTAGCCGTGTTCAATAGTCCAATTGTTGTCAAGGTCAGGAGCAAAGGATAGGAGGTGTAGGTGAGGAGCCATAAGTGGACAACTTACCAATTCCTATAAACAAAAAATATTGGATTGTATGTATCTCTCTCTCTCTCTCTCTCTCTATCTATCTCTACCACAGTGAATATATTGTAAGTACATTAGTTTAAAATAAATCAATAATGTGACTGGTGTCAGCATCCATCAAATAAAAACATTTATAATTTTAATTGTTAAAAATATATATGCAGCCTGTAAGTTATGCAAATGTGCTAATAAAATTAGCATACCAATGTTATTAGAACTTTGATTGAGTATTATTAAAAAAGCAAATATTGACATAAATGACATTATAATTTATCACAAAAACCCAATTGGCTCTGTGGTGGGGCTGCTTCTTACAAAATAAATGATTGTAGGTATGATTCCTGCTTGGAATAAATATACATATGGCCTACAGATATTTATTCCAAGTCTTTTTACCTGCCAATACGCAATGGACTACAGTGGTGGGTTTATATCCAATTCCTCTAGAAATGGAGAGGCCTGTGCTCGACAGTGGGACATACATAGGCTGTGAAAAAAATACTCACATGTATACTCTCTCCGAGCAAAGCAGCCTGATGCATCAACTTCTTTGGTATACATCCCACGTTGACACATGTGCCCCCGAGACCCCACTTGGTGCCTTGTGGTGAAGGCGTAACATAATCGAGTACAGCAACCCGAGCACCATGATTCACCGCCTCCTTGGCGCATGCCAATCCACCAGATCCTCCTCCAATTACCGCCAAATCATAGTCAAATTTTCCATCTACAAAATGATTTAGCTGTATTGTCATTTGTGTGGTTCAGATGCAAAGTAATGATTGTAATTATGGTAAACACGGAAACTGTGGCTTCCTTCATGTGGAAACTAAGTAATTGCAACTAATTTTTATCCAGCTAATTATGACTAAGTAGTGCAACAGATCAGATTATTAATTTTATATTCAGTGTAGTAATGTATTTACATATATGTTATGCAAATTTAATTATTTTGAATACTTCTTCAGTGTTTCTGCATCACCACTGAATATATGTACATATCTATATGGGTTGTATATAACCAGTACATTAATGAAATGGATTATCATGGTTAATATACATTATTAAAAGTTTAGTATTAAAACAAATTTATGTTCCTGATGTTGAGATCTCTACTTTAGGCAAGAATGACTTACCAAAATGAACTGATACCTTAGACCCCCATAGCTAAATTACTTTAAAAAATCCTATCTCTAGTTTTTTTCCTATTAATACAAAATCCTTTTTTTTAATATATAAAAATTGTAAGAGGTAATCAGGTATATACAATGTGTTGGCCTGATGTGTGTACATAGGAAACTGCACATGCATTTACTGTGGTAAAAGTATGTCTATAGCTATAATCATAGCTATATATATATGCAAACCCACAGATTTTATGACTCTTCATGTAATGCGGCTATAGTAGTATTCACTTCAGAAATTAATCTAAAATTAATAGTGATAATGCACACTGTCACTTGTACATACCACACACACCTGTATGTACACCTTATATGTGTTATCATATTACTTGATAAGCATTGAGTACTCTTTTTTCTAATCTCAATTATTATTATTATAATAAGTGTTCACATTAGACCACATATAGCCCAAAAAGATATTCTTATCACTGTACTTTGTTATTTACTATCAGCCCTACAAACTTGCCTTGGACTATCACATACCCAATCACCTTGTGTCATTGTTAATCACTGAGAATAGAATTGATAAAAATTGCACAACATTAACTCAGGAAACAAAATTGTTAAAGTGAACTATATTTATTGTTAAAGAATGAGACATTTTCTGTGTGCTTTAAATCCAAGAGCATTTCTTAGAGCATTAACATTAATAAACAATTATTGTTATACCTTCATTCATTATATATGTTTAGTTCATTTGTTATATACGTTAATATTTTCAATGAAAATTTACACCAAAAAGTGAGTAAACTTTATAATGCACATTTATAATGGTAGGCTTTTTAATTTATATGGTTAGGTTATTTTAGTCGAAGATATGGATAAGATTGTATATGACGGCAGCGACGTTATGAGACAATTACCGACTCAAGGCCAAACACACGATAACTGTAATACTTACGGCTGGACAGTGTACGGCGGCCTAAAAACAAGGGACCATCCAACCTCGTCAGCAATCTTATTGAATTTGTTAACTTCATAAAGTTGCTTAATAATGTCATATTGACGTAAATGACAGCAACTGGTTTACACGTAAAATCGTAATATACTGCTTTCAACCCAGACTAGAGGTTATATTTCATCGCACGTCAAACAATTACAAACTCACGACATACTCAAGATGAGAACCATATTGATAACCGGAGCTAATCGCGGACTAGGCCTTGGTATGGTAAAATATCTCACTAAGCAAAAAGCAGAAAAAATTTTTGCTACTTGTCGGATTCCCTCGGAGGTATGTAAAGAATATGAAAATTACCTATTGGTGCCATTTTTTATTTAAAACTTATCATACAATAAATATTCAACACTGTCGCACTTAAAACACGTCTATACAATTTCAGTTCTTTTTATTATTACTACGTCACTTTGCAGCAGTGAGTTTTTAAAGCCTAGTTTTACTGTAGCACAGTGCGAAAGAGATAGCCTTCCTCTGCCCGGTATACTGACTGACAGCTGACGTCACTTGAACATGACGTAGTAGTTTTTAAGGTTCTAGGATGACATTAAATTGTGATTTTTCCGATTACGTCATGTTTTATAAAATAAAATATATATTTGTACATTATATATAAATATATATTTATTTTTATAAAACATGACGCAATCGGAATAATACAATAAATATATATTATATGATTTATTTATATATACAATACTATTGTATATATCTAGAAATATCAGAGAGTAAGAATTGTTTTTATAATTATGCTAACAATTTATATTAAAATGTACCGTACAATGACCAAACCCTGAAATAAATAAAATGATTGTAATATTGAATAGTTGGAGGTAATTGCAAATAAAGGCACTTATTTTTGTTCTATTAATTATAAGTTGTGGCTAGAAGAGGTAGTAATGTACATTTCTGTCGCCATGTTGCACTTTATGATTTTGTACAGGTTTAGTAGAATAAAGAAATGCAAGATGTGTAAAACCAAGTATTTTTTCCTGGACAGTAATTAAAATAACATGCGTCTTAATAATCTGTCAATCTGAAACACGTGAAATCAATTCACACCGATAGACAATTAAGACTATTTCTTGGTATGATAGCCGGCTGCTCGCCACCAACCTACATCAAACTATAATTTTAACATTGTGTCCATCCTACGGTTGTCTGGAAGAAATCGCTATTAGCGATTAGACTGCTATTTGCATATAAATATTATAATCAATAATTGTATAACGTTGTTTTTGGTTTACAAAACAGAATATATCTATCTATCTAGCCTTAGTTCAGCAGGCAGTGAAACAAAATTGTAAAATAATTTATTTGTCATGTTATGAAAATAATTCATATTAAAGTTCAATGTATGAATTTCAGGAACTCAAACAATTATCGCAACAAAATAAAAACCTCCATATCTTGAACTTAGGTAAGTATTGATGTAAGTTAGTTAAGCATGCGAGGCTCTGCTGGGGCTCTATCCTTCCTTGCAGCTCGTGGGATTCACTATGACGAATTTTATTAAATAAAATTTGGTAAAAATGACGGCGACGTAGTTCGCCATCCGTCATGTCCTAATTTCCACGAGAAGCGACAAACGTAAAGCCGATTCGCTACGATGAATGCGAGAGGAAGGATGGATGAGTGTGGAGGAAGCAAGGAAAGCGTGCCGGGATCGTAGCGGATGGAGATCTGTGGTTTCTGCGTACCCCTACGGGAGACGGGCGTGACAATATGTACGTGTGTATGTATATTGGAAAGAATGGAGATGGGTAAAGTAGCGAAGCTGGCAGCCTTCTGCAAAGTTACAGCTCAAGGGTCGATGTTCTGCCGGAGTAGTACTGCAACACAAACTCGCGCACTCATATACCAACCAAACATGTACATACACTAATACGCTCTCAATTCTGTGTAGATGTGAAAAACGTGTCAAGTTTTGAAGACGTAGCGACGAAGGTCGACGAAGCGGTAGGCGCTGAGGGTCTCAACCTGCTCATCAACAACGCCGGGGTGACCACCAAGTTCACAAAGCTCAGCCTGGTCAAGGAGGAGCAGCTGGTGGAGAACTTTGCTATCAACACTGTGGCACCGATAATGCTCACCAAGGTGGGTGCTGCTCGACGCGTTTACAAATTGAACGACACTCACTTAACTTGTAGCAATTGTTTTATATTAAACTCCATCTTATTTCAATGCGATCCAACAAGGGAAGATAGGCAATGATTTCAGTACAACCATTTCTGAATTCGGCCGCCGATTTCCACCACTGCAAACCTCGCCACACAAAGAAAAGTATCATCCCCACCATTCATCCAATGGCGATCCGGTACGGCACGCTTTTCTAAAAACTTCTTTCCACGCACCACTACCCTGTGGAACCACCTATCTCAAGCGGTGTTTTCGAACCGATACGACATTGGAACCTTCATAATACAAGATTACTCACTTCTTAAAGGTGGCCAACACTTCTGCAATGCGTATGACACTGCGGACATCTACGGGCGGCGATGATTGCTTTCCATCGGGTAACACGCCTGCTAGTTTACACACTACTCACAAAATACTGTGACTATATTTTCAAAGTTTAGACAAAAAAAAATTTTTTTTTTTTATATATTCACGCCTATCCCCTGCAGGGGTTGGCAGAGACCACAGAGCTCCATCCGCTACTATTCATGGCAGTGAGACGGCTCTCCGTTGATCGCTTCTCGCCCTCGTGAGAATTAGGACGTGACGGGTGGCGAACCACGTCGCCGTCATTTTTCAACAATTTTAATTAGTTTAAATTATTTATTTAAACTAATTAAAAACATTAATTGCACTTTTCTTTGTAAAACTTATTAAATTTAATTCATATCCTTTGAAGTATTTTTGTTATTTATGTTTGAAAACTATATTCAGGACAGGATCTCATTCATTCATTCTCTCATTCAGTCATTATTGGCTATGACTGTCTGCGTCCTCCTTATCAAAAGTTCGTTTAAAGGTACAACAACAATGTAATCAAGCACCGATCTCACGAGTGAGAGGAAAACGCAGGCACTTTGAGTTGACGAAGAGTAACGAGTGATAGGACACTGTAAATTCTAGTGGATAAATATTTCAGGCGCTTCTCCCACTCCTCAAGCGAGCGGCCAGCGCGCACGGCGACCGGCCGCCGGGCGAGTGGCGCGCCGCCGTCATCAACATGAGCTCCGTGCTGGGGTCCATCGCGCAGAACGACCAGGGCGGCTTCTATCCGTACAGGTGCTCCAAGGTAGGTTATCACCTACGCCGCGGTGTACCCTGCGCTGTTCATTCGGTGACAATGGAATTTGTGAAAACCTCCCAAACCAACAAAGATGACAACTAAGGAGTCATCCATGGTCTTCGCGTTCAGTTGCACTATGAATATTTCAGCGATTTCGGTGGTGTTTGAGATCAAAATGAATCTCCCTCCGATTGAATTTCGACTTTTATAAAAATAGATTAAGAAGTTTATTAGAATCTAAAAATAGATTTGCTTGCAGCCTAGCAACAATATCTTTTTTAACAAATAAACGAACTTATTGCAAAACAATTCTTAAAATACATTTCCAATATTCCAATTATGTATTTATATGAATTTTAGATAATTCTAAATAATTTATTTTACACAAATTACAATTATAATAATTATTTTATACAAACCGACATTATTCTTACATGATCTGCAAACAGATAGCGCCGAAATACATATAAAATTACTTTTGTCTATTGCATAAAATACAATAATTAAATAATGATATTAATTCTAATACGGCGAGAAGTAAATACAACAGAACGCCAACATACGTAATATGAAACCCACAACGTTACTCTTACGAATTTCTAAAAGTCATCATAATTCTAAAAGTATTTTCAAACCATTCATATGCTACAAATACAGTATTGGAAACTTTGTTTTTGATTGCAATTAACTATTAATATTTTATATGGACAGTCAAAAGTTTTACTTAGCTAAGATCCGCGACAAGCAAAAAAATAACAGAAAATTAACAATGTGTGTCTTTCCGTTGAGTGTAGTGGATTTATTTGGAACTTAAACCAAAAACTTACCGAAAATCGGCCATCAACTCCCCACCCACCAACCACTATACACAACGCCAAACACACACTATCACTTTTCCATCTTGTAAACGACACGTTTTTCGCCCCAACACGAGGCATCTTCAGGTATAGTAGACTCTGCGGAAGACAACCGAAAAGTGTCACATTTCCGCAAAGTAACGCCCGAGTCCATTAATCAGCGAAACACGTGTCGTTTACAAGATGGAAAAGTGATAGTGTGTGTTTGGCGTTGTGTATAGTGGTTGGTGGGTGGAGAGTTGATGGCCGATTTTCGGTAAGTTTTTGGTTTAAGTTCCAAATAAATCCACTAAACTCAACGGAAAGACACACATTGTTAATTTTCTGTTATTTTTTTGCTTGTCGCGGATCTTAGCTAAGTAAAACTTTTGACTGTCCATATAGTGATGGATTTCCGCAAAGTAACGCCTGACTCCATTAATAATCAAATTAACAAGTCACGATACACGCATTTGTTTCGTATCACTTCACTTATACGCCCTAATCGAACTATATTGTATAAAACGCCACCACAATTAAACAATATAACTGATAATAATATGAGATTTTGAAATAGAAACACGTTACTGATATAAGTTGGCGAGAAAAGTTGTCCTCATATTGAAAACTGGAAACCATAGAAAGTTCGACTTTCATTGCCGTTCATTTCAAGAAAAAATTCAAAAATCATTTTGTTTCCAGGCGGCGTTGAACGCCGCGACGAAGTCAATGAGCCTGGATTTGAAGAAGGAACAAATACTCGTTGCCTCGATTCACCCCGGGTGGGTGCGGACGGACATGGGCGGGAAAAACGCCCCGCTCGACGTCGACACCAGCATCAATGGAATTTTCAACACCATAAACAGCCTCCGCGAGGGCGACAGCGGAAAGTTTCTGCAATATGATGGCACAGAGTTGCCGTGGTGATGGACAGGCGCGAGACTACACAACTCAATTGTGTTCTCTTTTTTATAAGCTCTGTTACCAAACATAGATCGGTCGTCTTCGATCGTGAAATGAAATATAAAAAGAATTGATCTCATAACACGTTCGCTACCGCCGCTTGAGGGGAAAATCTTGTACCACACCCCACAGAATTTATGAAGTGAAAACTTGTATACACGGGTATGGAAAGAATCTATGGTATATATTATATATTAAAATTATTTATTTATTAAAAATATTATTAATTAATATTGATATTATTATTTATTAATTCTTTATTTATTTATTTACTATTTATATATTATTAAGATTGCAATTTTTATTTACTTATATAATCTATATAATATTATATAGATTATATAAGTTCAAAATTCAAAATACAGTTATAAGATTTCACTTGTGTCGGCAGTCCTCATAACTGCCTCCGATGTTTTTTCTTATAATATGACTTTAAATTGCATTGAATTTTTTAACATTATATATAACAGTATATAATTTGTAATAAATTCAAAAGGCGAACTGAAATGCAAGGAGTGATACGACACATATGTCCCCGGTAGCGAACGTGTTAATAACATTGTCTCTTATAAAATCATCTTAAAAATTGAAAATGTAAATTTGTTCTACAAACATAGAATAAGTGAAGGCTAAAAATTTGTAAATGAGAGTAACAAGTAATGATTGTAACATTTTGTAAATGAGAGTTTTTGAATGATTGTAACATTTCGTTCGTACATAACATTATTGTTTGGTTAGGAACGCACACAGTCTGTAAGGCCGTATAACTTACGTTTATCTTGTAAAACAGTTAAGTTGGCTATTTTTCAATAATGTACATTTATTAATCAATAAAATATTCTTAAAAATCAGTATTTTGTGTAGTAATCAAAAGTGATGTTACATATTAAAACATGCATATAATGTTACTTTTCAATGCTGTACAAGTACAAAATGTTATTAGTAGTGTGGTATGTGGTAAGGTATCAAATGCAGCGGCGTTCGGTTAGTTGCTCGTAGATGTTCGTTTATTTCAGGTGTAAACTTTATCCTCCGTCCACCGCCAGGTGCAAGTTCAAATCCTTCGGTAATCGTTACTTATAATTGTTAAAATATTAGACATATATTAATTAATAGATTAATTACTAAAACAAAGTTGTCCAAACTATGTAACTAATTGTATTTAATTGAATGTGGTCTATTGTTGGAAATTTACTTGGAAATCCTACTTGTCCTTTAAGTTGATTGTCTTCGAGAATATTTGTGATCAATCCTAAGATTATCTTTGAAAATAATTATGGTTAATTCCCAATATCTCTCCTGTCTTCTTTTTTATGTATTAGTGTAATAGTAGATTTTGTTCAACCGTCCGACACTGTCTCCATAGTATTAATTTTATTGAATATTTTTTATTTGCGTATCAGGGCTGTTATTTGATAGAACCTAGGGGTTATGTCCGATTTTGGATGCATATTACAGGTAAAACTAAAGACATTTACTTCAAATCTCTGCTTCTCTATGCAATATGTACGTAATAATTTTATGTATACGCCTTACGTAGGAAATGTAATAAATACATTATAAAAACACAAACATTACATTTATTCCGTTAATAAATCATTTTTGTTATTAATCAAATGAGTTTCAAACATCATAGCATTGATTCAAATATAAACAATGATATGGTCGTCGCTGTTTGAGATATAATACACAGACATACTTCATACAACGCCGCGCTGCACGAATCGTCAATGACCGGGATATCAGCCAACGACTTGATTCTATGGCAGTGCTCAGAGCAAGCATCTCTCACTATCTTTTATCTCCTTTACTACAGGGAGTGCTCTGAAGATTTGTTTGCGATATAACACCTGACCTGACGGTGAATTCCACTATCGCACAACTCGCCAAAATGGAAAATATTATTCCCACGATCTGGATGAATGGCGATCCAGTGCGGTGAATTTTTCCTTAAATCTCATTCCACGCACCACTACTCTATTATTATTATTTTTCGTTATTTCCGAATCGATACGATATCGGAACCTTCAAGAAACAAGCCTACTCATATTACAAAGGCTGGCAATGCATTGCAATGTCTATGGTGTTGCAGATATCCTTGGGTGGCGTTGATCCATCAGGCGACACGCTTGCCCGTTTGCCTCCCTATCCCGTGAATAGAAAACATAACGAGACATCGCAAGGAACAGACAGTATCTTGTCAAAGCTGTACTCACCCGTTCGCACCGAACAGCATCTAGTTACGGTCGGCACTGCTAATAATTCTGTTTCCGTGTCTTTCTGCGTCCAAACGCTGCCCACGTCGGATTGACCTGGGAAATAAAATAGTTCTGTATTAATGTTACCATAATATATTTAATTTAGTGTCATTGCGAACATAGAAATAATCCCTCATTCGTCTTGTACCCCATGGAATGGAAATTCGATCGCAAAGATATTAAGATATCCCTAAAGTGTGATGTGTACTTGGTCGCGACACCCATGGCAACTAACAGCAAAGCACGAGATGACTTCAGCTCTCGGAGAGACAACTGTCTCAATGTCGGACCCCACGTTTAGTTCCCGTCGACTGAGCGGGTTTTATTGTCACGGTTGTCGTCACTTATATGTGTAGAGGTATCAATTGGTTCGCTTCCAGTTTTTCTCACTACTTTCCGTGCTAAGTTAATATCACAAAAAAAATATCACAAACATAGTTCATTTTGAGCATTGAATTATATTTAAATATGAATCAAATGTTTGCTATCAGAGTAAACAATACCAAATTTTAGGATTATACAGCCAACGAGCGATACACGGCCGACTTGGCATCAATTAACCCCCGGGTTCACCGGGATTACGAGGATGGCGCCTGTTTGTTCTTCGCTCCCAGCATGGCGAAAAGTGAAGAAGTATTATCCCGGGGCGACAAACCTGAAGCCCCCACTCTAAGAAGTACATTTAATTTTACAAGCTTTATAATTGATCATTTT
>JASFAT010001516.1:0-59578 GCA_031353405.1 Baronia brevicornis | reverse complement strand
AACTATAAGACTAGTGGTCTTCCAGTATTCATCCAAAATAAATTAAATTTTTTATTTTATTTTATCTTTCTGCACTTTATCTCCGTGCTTACAATGTTCTTAAAGAGGGGGTAACCTTTTATTTTTCCATAGTAATATTTAGATGTTGAATTTGAAAAATGTCAATAAATCTCGCCATGTCATGTTGATTGATATAAGGATTAGTGACACTAATTTCATAATCATATGCTCTCATTATGTAACTACAATTTTATCAAACGTATCAACAATTATCATTGTAGATTACAACTATTGAATCTAAAACACGTGTAAATCTCATTAATATTATCGTTATCTTTATATTATATAATTATTTGACATATATTTTCATCGATTACTTAATAAAAATTGTTAAAGGGAGGTATATGTAAAAAACGAGTATGAATTACTTTGTAATGACTTAACAAAAAATTGTCTATCTCATTTTAATTCCGTATTATTACAATATTCTGTAGTATATACTGTTTCATAATATTTATCTAATACTTCTTAAAATTTGTTATTCTGTATTAAAAATCAATTTACTAAAAAATAAAAATGTAGTAGTTAGGAACACTAAAATTTCTTGATATATGTATATATCACGGATTAATAACCTTTATCATTTATATTACGTTTTTTACCACAAATATAGAAAATATTGTGCTTTTCATACATTAGTGTTGGCAGTTATATTTTTAGATTAAATATTTTTATTATTTTGATGACATTTTTATATTTTATATGTAAAAATTTAAATATTTTTTTAAAACAAAACGTAATCAGAAACTGTATTCCAAAGTACATGTAAAGAAATTATTTTATTTAATATTGGTATAATATATGAGTATAATTTATGACGATAAAAATACATAATAAAATATCTTTGTTGTGATAGCAGACCATCGGAACACGAGTCGCATATATAAAATATTTAACACATCATCTGTAAAGATTATCCGATTGGGATACTAACATTGTTGTTTTATCTGTACTTGTATTTTAAAAATGGCCGGGTAACACAAATTACAAGTTGATTAGGATAACGTTAGTTAAGTACCGCGTAGGAAGCAACTTCCGTGATGATGCTTCAATGGCGGGGAGTTTGTTCATTTGCTACTATATTGTACAAGCAATTTACCGGTATAGAATAACGGACATAAACATCATTATATTCCATTCAGTAAAATTTATGAGTTGTATATGGAAAAGTTTTCTTTTTATGAACTCAATCAATGTTCGCAGAAATCATAATACTACGAAAAGCAGCGTTAATATTATTGATAATTTTTATTTTTGTTATAAATATTTATAAATGTGCAAGCCGCCTACTTTTCTTTTACCAACTTAATATATATTTTGATAGAGTGTATCTCACCATTCTATTATATAATTTTAAAACTATGTCATACGCTATTTTTTGTAATTGTTTAATAAATATTGGGAATCGTATTATAAATTTTCGTTGACCACTGTGGACAATAAAATTTTACCAAATGATTTTTGGGTTTCTGTGTTGATCCTTTTCGTTCGGTGAGTGTTCAGTCTTATATCTTCATCTCTTCATCATCATATCTTCATCTTCATCTTCATATCTTTATCATAAATGTAAATAGAATTAAGTGACAATTATTTCTTGAAATTATGATTAAAAAGTCATATTAGAGAAATGATGGCAGATGAAATTGCAATAATGTGTTAACGATGCTATACCTATGTACATAAGAATAACAGGAGGAAATGTAAAAATAATAACACAGAAAAAGATAACAAATTATAAAAAAAAAATTAAAACAACAATAACTCAATTAATAAGGATTGCGTTTACGATCAAAATTTATGGGGTCGGTCAATTGTAAATGATGGATTTAACTATAGATATAATTCATATTTTCCTGGCCCAAAAAGTGTACACTAAAATGAGTAGGGATAGTTAATAAAAGAATTGCAAAATTTGTTTATATTGATAAAATGATACGTTTCTGTGTGACAAAAATAAAATCAATAAAGTTAAAGGAAGGTCGGCAGCTCAACGTTCGATGCTAACAACACGAGGAATGTCTGACAATGTTTTCTGCTTTTTTTTAATGTTTTATAAGTCGTCGCTGACATACTAGTCTACGGTTTTACGATTCTCCATAATCCCCTCTTCTTTACGACGATAAAGAAAAAGTAACATAAATTAATATCAAAAATAAGTTATTTTATTTAATATTTATTTTAATCTGTCAATAGTTAAAATACCGACGACCGATTGGCTCAGTGGCGGGGTTCCTCCGCCCGCGGAGTCAATGGTCGCGGGTTCGATTCCCGCATCGGAATAAATATTTATATGGATTTATAAATGTTTATTCCGCATCTGGTAACCCCCCCCCAATCCGCATTTCCTTTCCTGCTCCTTCCTTTCTTCTCTATCCTTTCCCTTCCTCTCCGCCAATCCACGGTCTGCCGTGCCAATGGATGCGTGGCTAGGGGCGAGCCTAGTCGCAAGCGTGCCGATCGTCCCGGGGTCGGGCTCCCCCGGGGACTATGGTGCCTTACCTCAGCATGCAGGGCTCTGCTGGGGCTGACCTCCACCCTCCCTTGCGGCTCGTGGGATTCACTAAGACGAATTTAATATACCTTATTTGTCGAAAAATGACGGCGACGTGGTTCGCCACCCGTCACGTCCTGATTCTCACGAGGGCGAAAAGCGACCAATGACGAGCCGTTTCGCTGCGATGAATGGCAGCGGATGGAGCTCTGTGGTCTCTGCCAACCCCTGCGGGGGATAGGCGTGAATATATAAATAAAAATAAAAAAAATAAAAATACAACTATCTTAAAAAGTTTTTATTTAATTTTTGAAACCTACACGTATTACTTAAATTATACATATAAATATTGTTGTGAGCTTTCCAGCATAGAATAAGGTCATCCTATTAATGGAAACTATGAGAAAAAAAACCACAGAAAACTGATAGATAGACTAGATCGATAATTGTTCATTATTCTAACTTTCTTTACCTGAACAGTTGTTATGGAAATCAAATTAGGTGTTTTAGGGTTTTGAAGTTGAATTATATTCTGTTCTAAAAATATAAATATTTTAAAAACATTGAAAAAAACTGACGAGGCTATTAATATTAGTAGAATTATTATTTCATATATATATATATATAAATATATATATATATATATATATATATATATATATATATATATATATACATATATATATATATATATGTTTTTTTTTTTTTATGGGATAGGAAGTCAAAGAAGCAGGCGTGTCACAGGGGAGGGGGATTGGACCTCCAGAACTCAATCGCTCACCAGACGAAGCACGGTAACTAAGGTACCACATAGACGCCGGTTTTCTGCGGGAATGTGGTAATTCCCCGGGCGAGCCGGCCCATTCATCCTACAGACAAATAATATGCTATTCTTGACCAAGTATCCCTGCAGCGTGGCTCTGTTACTACATTACCATTCCAAGTAAACTAAAAACGTTTGCGAGTGACTTTTTTGGACCCAGGTCGACTCGCAACAGTAGGAGGCCTACAAGTAGCAAGTGGTGCAAAAATTGAATCATAGACGATGTTATTATAGGGGGCCCTGAAATCATCAATCAAGCAATTGTCTAAGTTCATTTTTAACAAATGTCGCATTTTGACAAATATGTGCTATCTATATATTGAATAGTAGCAGATGGAGATCTGTGGTCTCTGCCTACCCTTACGGGAAACAAGCATGATTGTATGTACATATGTATGTACCTATATACCAATATATAGGTACATACATATGTACATACAATATATTAGATAGACTCCAAAGTCTATCTAATATATTAGAATGGTAGGGCCATTTTTTACAGAAACTGTTATTATAAAAATGATTTCGTGATGACTCATCACCAAAACTGTTTCAAGATCTCCGCTGAGATCGAAACAACTTTCAGCAACTTTATTAGCTTTCAGTAATGACCGAAGAACATTATCGACCGGAGCGGACTGAAATTCTGAAAATATTTGAACTTTATATTTTAAAGTATAAAGTTCAAATATTTTCAGAATTTCAGTCCGCTCCGGTCGATATTGTTCTTATATAAGTAATTTATATTTTAAAAAAATTATATTGACTTCCGCAAGATAATCCGAACCTTTCTACGTGTGTATGTAACTAAGTTACCACTTCCACATTCTATTTGTACAATATAATTTTAAATAAAACCTCACATCTGCAACACTTAACATTTAATAATTTAAATATAAAGAAATTAAGTAATTTATGACTTTAATAAATTCTTATTATAACTCTTATATGGTGAATATATATATCTTGCATTATCAACAAAAAACTTTTGCCGATTCGTTTTATAATCTATGAACATTTTTTTTGAACATTCGTTTTATAATCTACGAAAATAATATGATATAAAAACGTATAAGTTGAATAAATTATTAGTACTTTTATTAGTATACACATGTATGTTCAAAACTTTCATCATTATTCCATATTTTACCAATTAAATTGTCATTGAACAACTGTCAATGTCAATATTGATTTGATTAATTCATGTCACACGTTTGACACAAGTGACAGTCGCGAATTTTTGCCTGAGTTGTGTGGTAGTGGGCATATGTTGCCGGATATTTTAGTACGCTAAATTAACTTACAAAATACCAATATCGTTTTGTGATTGTTTCCACAAATATAAATCTGCAATGGACACCGAAGAAAATAGAGCAGAAGGATGGAAATATTTAAATAAACAATTTTTTGGTGACGGTCAGCATAATTTCTGTATTCTAGTATTACATAGGGGAAAGGCAACTATATGGACACAAAGAACATGCAAGGACGAGTTTTATGATCATTTTTATATAGCTCATATAGTTTTTTGCAATTCGACTAATTACACTATAGTATCACTTTCATGTGAACTTTGATAAAAGAGCGTCATATCATGCTTATTAGAAGCAACTGTGATATTATTAGGTTGTTTTTCAATATCATCAATCATTTTTCTGACTGGTTGTACAATATTTCTCATCTGTGCACATAAATTGATTAATATTAGAGTCTTTTAAGAAAGGTAATATAATTGAAATTATGTGTAAATTGCTCTATTTTATGTTTTGGCCAATTGTGTCTAGACAGATTCAATTAAACTATTTTATTAGGTAATCAAATCCATCACATGGTTACAATTAAATAAACTAACTATAGCATTGTTCCTTTTGCCTAATGAAAAGACATACATACATATCTTTACACTTGTTTCCCTTAGGGGTAGGCCACTGATACAGACCACACCTGTGGTAGAGACCACAGATCTTTTTCTGCTACGATCTCTGCATACTTTCCTTGCTTCCTCCACATTCATTACTCTCCTCATGTAAGTCCTACTAACCTAGTTAAAGATACTCTTGACCTGGCCTTTCTTATAAACTTCGGCAATTTTGTCAAGGTATGTTTTCTGTGGTCTTCTCCTATCGACACTTCCAACCATATCTGCAATGTAAATTTCTTTTGAACTGCCAGTTGGGCCATTTTAGACAAATTCTAACTTTTCATAAAAGAATACCCAATGAAATACTTAAATATGTGCTTCTATAAATTAGTTCTAGCACATTGTGTAGCATGTATACAGTTTTTAATAGATTTTTTTATATGTCATGAGTTTTCTGTATAATTCTGTTTAAAAAGGTAATCTTATTAAAGACATGTGAAGGTGATATGAAACATTTTTTGCTTTGCATAAGTTTTGCTTTTTTTGTACTCATATGGTAAATCTCCCAAGGCCTGTGTATAATACTATACTGTACAGTTTCGACAAGGCAAAATAATATTTTATTTTAATAGACCTAATTAATAATATGTGAAATATAATATGATGTTGAGATGAGTTCATAAAATTCATATGAACTAATTATGCAAATGGTAAATCACACACAACCTATTAATTGAACAGTAGATCATGAGTCTAATCAAGGTTTCCATCCCAGTACTAAGAAAAGTTGTTGGTATAAGACCTAAAAGCCAAAGGCTAACTGAATGAGCAAATGAAATAATTGATGCATCTGCAGACATAGTCTTTCGTATTATCAAACTAACATGGCAATGGGCTGGTCATGTTTGTCGGAGATCCGACAATCGTTGGAGCAGGCGAGTGCCAGTGTGGAGACCGCGTCTTGGCAAAACATAGTGTGGGACGCCACCCAGCTAGATGGTGCGACGATCTCCTCAGGGTGGCTGGCAGAAAATTGGATGCGTAAAGCCGAAGACCGGGCTAGGTGGCGCTTCTTGGTGCTATGTCCAGCAGTGGACTGCCGTAGGCTGTTGTTGATGATGAAGACGATCATTGCAAAGTGACAGAAACTAGACACCTGGCAGAAACTGTGGGTGTAACCAAAGGTTGGACTATGTAGCGCGCCAAGAGGGAGGTTCAAATTCAGCAGTCATCACAGTAACACACACAAGCCATCATTGTATCATATGTCCCACTGCTGAGCTTTGGCCTCCCCATTTCACCACGATTGGAGGTACGGACATAAACCCACCACGCTTGTCCAATGCAGACTATTGACTCCGTGGGTGAGGGGACCGGCCAATGCGCCAAGTGATCGTCATCATTGTATGGTTCATCTTAATTGAAACCAATAATGCCTACCTATTATTTTAATTTCCAGGGGAACGCGCAAACTATGTAAACATTCCCCATGTAATCGCCATGGTGGGCTTGCCAGCGAGAGGCAAGACGTACATATCCAAGAAGCTGTCACGGTACCTAAACTGGATAGGTATTAATACAAGGGGTAAGTTTTTTAAGTTGATAATTTAATAGTGGTAGAGCGACGCTCTATTTGAATACTTTGTCAAGAATGACATAATATTTGTCTGTAGCATGAATGGGCCGGCTCGTCCGGGGAAGTACCATACTCCCACCGAAAACCGGCGTCTGAGTGGTAGCTTATCTACCGCGCTTCGTACAGTGAGCAGCCGAGTTCCGGAGGCCCAACACTCTCCCCTCTCTCTCTACCCCTCCCCTCCCATTCCCACTCCCATAATTGCTCTTTCCTTAAAGTTCCGCAACGCTTCCGCACTGCCTATGGCGTTGCGGAGGTCTATGGGCGGCGTTGATTGCTTCCATCGGATGATGATGAGGATCGGATGCGGGATTGATTCCATCAGGTGACACGCCTGCTCGTTTGCCTTCCTATCCCATAAAATAATGGTAGACAAGCTTGCAGATGCAATTTTTTTTAATAGTGAAGGGAGCAAAGGAGCATGCGCAGCACCTGGTGGTATTTGATCGCTGACGTAGAAATCTTATCAGTACCTAGAGGTCTCGGCGTTGCCAGCCTTTTGCAGACACATAGGCTCGTCTCTTGAATACCCCTATATCATAATATTTGGGAATACCGCTGGCGGTAAGTTGTTCCACAGTTGCACAGTTCACGGTGGATAAATCCGACTAAATCGCAAGTGGAATGCCAGCCATGCGGGTAATGGGGATGTAATTTATTTTTGTGGCATGTAGTTCGATGGTGGAACACTGTAAAAAATTAAATCAATTTTCAAAAAGTGAAAACTGATTTAATTTTTTATAGTGTTCCACCATCGAATTACATGCCACAAAAATAAATTATATCATTTCACTTTTTGAAAATTGATTTAATTTTTTTTATAGTGTAGACTTATTTAGATTTAATCAATAGGATTATTGATTTTATTTAAATAGAATTATTTTTTGTTATTTTTTTTTATAACGGTAGGTATCCTAAGACCATCCAGACTCGGAATGAAAACCCATAGGCCATACATATATTTATCCCAATTCGGGAATCGAACCCGCGACCGGTCACTCCAAAAACGTTAACTGAGCCACTGAGCCAATTATATCGTAAATCCAGAAAAAGGAATGTCCTATAGATATCCAGTCTCTGGGGCCTTCCCATTTCTGGAAGCAAATATCAATAATGAGACATGTTTAAAATTTTAAAAAGTTTTGATCTTCTTCCCTTCTTTCTATGTGGCAAACAAAGACTTAAATTTTATTGTATGATGAGGAATTGAGCTACTAATTGTCTTATTACTTATTTGTCCCTTAACAATAAAAACAGAGGATGTCAGAACATTCATTCTCTTATTTTTTTTCACTGCCAATACATGTCTCACTACTGGGCATGGGCCACCCCAACGTCTGGAGAAACGGACATTAATAAATAAATGTAATTAATTTAAATTATAATTAAAATAAAAAAAAATTAAAAACATCAATCAAAAATAAATCTTTATTTTTACTGTTCCTAAAATGTTTTTATGTATTTTCACACTTGGCAACTATATGCAATACTATGAAGAAATTAGAATCGATAATATTATATATACAACATTGTATCACTTTGTAATTTATTAATTGAAAAGGAACCAACCAATCTACAGCGCTAGTTCATTCTTAGTATGCTAAGGAATTCGGATAATGCTGCGACCCAATTGGGGATAGTAATGTCCATAAAT
This sequence comes from Baronia brevicornis, assembly GCA_031353405.1. NCBI lineage: Eukaryota > Metazoa > Arthropoda > Insecta > Lepidoptera > Papilionidae > Baronia > Baronia brevicornis. The sequence goes on along the minus strand of JASFAT010001516.1, from coordinate 51,053 downwards.
ACTTATTATTATTTATCGATAAAACGAATAAAAACTTCGTTAGTCACTTACTGGTACGACTATAGATTTCATAAAAAAAAAACATATGTTTAAAACTCAATGTGCTATTTTAGTAAGTTTAGTTATCCATTGATATTTTTCCGAAGGATTTTTAACCTCTTAGACACGATGCGCCCATGTAGTGGCTATCGCGAATCTTCTTTTTTGTACGGTGCGCTACTATAATGACTTTCGCGAATGTTCTTTTCTGAACAACGCGCCACTATAGTGACTTTCGCTTATGTTCTTCTCTGAACAACGCGCCACTGTAGTGGCTTTAGCGGGTGTCATCCTCCAGAAAGATACGTCACTCTAGTGGCGCACTCTAGTAACACTAGGTCACTGTTTGAATTAAATAATCATTTTAACATATACTTTCAAGTCAAGTTAGAACAGCACCGAGCAAAATAGAGCCGTGCCTAAGAGGCTGAGAGAGTTACTCTGAGTACAGCGAACTCCTCAGTTCTCTGAACGACTTTGTCCGAACAGACGTTGTATCAGACGATTCCATTAATAATTTTACTCGTATCGCGTGTCCATTGAAATGTACGATTCGCAAAGGAATGCATAAATTTTTGGCACACATGTACATTTTAGTTTGGCGTTTGTCCATAACAGAATTAATACTCCATATAACGGTCGTACGAATTTTCCCACCGAGTTGCATTGGTGACGTTGTGGACGTATATCATTTTTATATTTTTATATTCATGTTATTAACAGTTGTATTTGTTTAATTCTTGTTGGCCTATTACTCAATATAGTTTTGATTAACTTTGCTGGACCGAGAATGCACGGTGTGACAAGCTAAAGATCGTCATTATTAATTTAATACACTTTTTAAATAAAACTTACAAACAAATAATATGATAATCATCATATATGGAGTCAATAGAACCCATATATGAACATAAAATAATCATTATTAATGGAGTCAGGCTTTATTTTGCGAAAATCCGTCACTATATGGACAGTCAAAAGTTTTACTTGGCTAAGATCCGCGACTTTTCGGTTGTCTTCCGTAGAGTCTACTATACCTGAAGATGGCTCGTGTTGAGGCGAAACACGTGTCGTTTACAAGATGGAAAAGTGGTAGTGTGTGTTTGGTGTTGTGTATAGTGGTTGGTGGGTGGAGAATTGATGGCCGATTTTCGATAAGTTTTTGGTTTACGTTCCAAATAAATCCACTTAATCCAACAGAAAAACATACATTATTAATTGTCTGTTATTGTTTTGCTTGTCGCGGATCTTAGCCAAGTAAAACTTTTGACTGTCCATATAAAATAATCAAATAAAAAGTTTGATAAAAATCATACATTCGCTATATAAAACCTTGTAAAATAAATTAAAAATTTGTACCCTTTTTTGGTACAAATTTTTAGTTTATTTTACTAGGAATTGAAAAGGAGGAGGAAATTTAATAGTGGTGGTGTATTATACAATTATAATACACCACCACTATTAAATAATATAAGATTATCAAAATGAAATTAAAACACAATTGATGTAAGTTGACGGGAAAAGTCCTCTGTTATTTTGTCAAGAGATTATTTTACTTGACTTCACTTGGCATAATCCTTATAGCTAATTGTCATCGAAGAAGAAAAAAAGTATAACAGTCAGATCTACAGCAGAGAAAACATCGTTTGTTACATTATATTCAAAGATCGAATACAAGAAACAAAATTATATTTATTCGGTAAAGCCACAACGATTTTAATCGATTTTTATCTACAGTATGCCGATGTAAGTCTGCCGTCTTTTAGAGTAACGGGGACCAATGACCCTCGCATGCTCGTTTGCCTGCTCTCCTATATAAAAAAAGAAAAATAAAAACTGTAAACTGCACAAAACCTATTGGCGAAGCTGTTAAAGCCAAAACCAGCATTAACATCTTCGAATCAAGTAATACAAAAAAAAAAGTGTATATTCCATTAAAATAACATGCATACATATAGTCACGCCTGTCTCCCTGTAGGGTTAGGCAGAGACCACAGATCTCCATCCGCTACGATCCCGACACAACTTCCTTGCTTCCTTCACACTCATCCACCCTTCCTCTCACATTCATCGTAGCGAAACGGCTCTCCGTTCGTCGATTCTCGCCCTCGTGGGAATCAGGACGTGACGGGTGGCGAACCATGTCGCCATCATTTTTTAACGAATTAGTTATATTAAGTCCGAGTCCGATTCTCACGAGGGCGAGAAGCGACCAATGGAGAGCCGTTTCGCTGAGATGAATGGTAGCGCATGGAGCTCTGTGGTCTCTGCCAACCCCTGCGGGGGAAAGGCGTGAATATATAATAAAAAAATAACAGGTATATTGAGATTCGTCATAGTGAATCCCACGATTAAAATTAACCATCTGTTTCCCTCCAGTATTCAACCTCGGTGAGTATCGAAGGCATGCCACCACCGCTTACACGAGCCACGAGTTCTTCCGCGCGGACAACAAGGAGGCCATGGCGATACGGCAGCAGTGCGCGCTGGACGCCCTGCACGACGTGTGCGAGTGGCTGGTGAAGGGCGGCGAAGTCGCCGTGAGTGTCTGTCTCTCATTCCTCCAACGACTCCACGAATATTCTAATTCGAGAGCATAACCGATGACTAGACCAGCTATACTCACCCGCTGCCCGCCGGGCTTCTGTGGTTGGCCCATATGGTTAACCCTTATCGGTCGCTAGCTTTTCATACGTGATTCTCGCTAGGTTGGTTGTAGCTACAGATATAGTTTTCATTCACTTTATTCGTTTTTGGGCTCAATATATTAAAAAATAATTGGCAAAGGCAATGATATATAACTGGAGATGTCAATTGCTCTGTTACGGATATTTAACTAATAAGGCAGTAGTGCCTGCGTTTCACACAGAGCGAGTTTCAACATGTCTCGTCTTGTCACCTCACACGTGACTAACGACCGCAGCGACAAAGTACTGTTGTCACGTGAGAGGTGACTTACGACTGATAAGGGTTAATTTATTTTAAACCATTGTGAATTTCACGCCCATAAGAAAAATTGAGAGCGTACTGTGTAACTAGTTCCTATATAACACTACCGAGCCGCGGTGTGCAGTGTTGTTATTGATACGGTTATGTACGGCAATTTATTCATTTATTTTTTAATTTACAGCAGACGTCTACTTGAATCACAGCAACACGTCATTTTAGTGTTTTCGTAAATACGACAAATCAAGTATTCGGATAAGTGATGTTTTGCATCGATAAGGAACTAAATACTCCCATATTTATGTATATATCCCTTATCGAGCAAGTGAGACCGAAGGAATCCTCTTTTGCTTGGCTTCCATACTTCCACGTACGTGTCACTTTGTTTGCTGCTCATCACTTTTTTTGAATTTATTTAGATGATACAACAGTGTAAAAACCTAAGAAGTCATTGCCTAATTTTTTTTTATTTTTTTTTTGCGGTCAGCGACACCACAACTAACACGTTGGCCCTATGAAAAAAGGTTGTTCTAGACTATAGGTCCTAGACAAAAAAATCTTGTTCTACCTATAGTCTATACGTTGCCAACATTTTATGGACTACCGCTCCCTTGAATAAGATAAACATGTTACACAACTAATTGTTCGACTAATAAATAAATAAAATATTTTTCATGTAAATGAGGTATTTCATAATTAAATCGTTATTTGTGTTTGAATCCGCTGCTGCACCCCTTGAAAAGCTTCAGCACCCGCTAGGGGGTAAAATCGCCTATAGACTCTGAAAGTGAAAAATTCTCATTACGCCGTTTGCATCGTTTTTTTTTTAATGAGATAGGAAGGCAGACGAGCGAGCTTGTCGCTTTGTCAGGAATACAATAAAATAGATGCTACCCGTCGGACTCTTTAGGTTCTTTCTTTTTTCAAAGAAATTCAATATTTTTAATATTACCATAAATCTTGTTTCCATTCCAATTAAGGTAACATAACACACAAGAAGCAATATGCTTGCGCTAGGAAATAATTCACACGAATAGAGCAATGACGAACTCACGACTTCGTTTCGGAAGTGAAATTTGTAGACGTGCCACTGTATACAAAAGCAATGTCTCTGAGGTGTCCAGCGTGCTTGTTCCAGGTTTTCGACGCGACCAACTCGACAATGGAGCGGCGGCGTATGATCCGCGACATTGTCGTACACAAGATGGGCTTCAAGCTGTTCTTTGTGGAGTCTATATGCGACGATCCGGGCATCATAGAGCAGAACATTATGGTTAGTCTATGGTCTTGATCAGTGCTTCCCAAACTTTTCGTTCCCGTACCCCTCAATGAAATATTTTATTTATGAGAACCCCTCTCGTGATAACTAAATATCTATTCTACTACTAAAAATATATTTCAAAATGAAGATTGACAATAAATAGATCTTAACACGTTAAGGACGGCGCAGTTTCATGCTTCGCTTCATTGGACGGCAGCAGAAATCGTACATTGCTTTATCTGGCGGCGCCTTGCACAAAATGTTGTTTACATGTAAAAAATATTTTTTAACCACAAAGTTTTTTTCATCTAACAAAACTAAACGTTAACTGTATTCCTAATATTTTTATCATATTTATTCACCTTTCAAACCTTCCCTGGATTTCCAAAAATAATTCAAAACCAAAATTAGCCAAATCGGTCCTGCCGTTCTCGAGTTTTAGCGAGACTAACGAACAGCAATTGATTTATATATATATATATATATATATATATATATATATATATATATATATATATATATATATATATTAGGTGTACAAATAAGTTTCCGCAGTTTTTTATAAAAAATTAGGAATTTATTGTAAAGGAAAAGTACATTACGTTTTATTCAAAGTATTTTCCATCATTTGCCACTACTTTTCCCCATCTTTCTGGCAACATTCGGATACCCCGTCGAAAAACTCTTCATCTTTTGACGCTATCCACAAATCTACCCAATTTTTGGTGTCTTCATATGATGTGAAGCGCTGCTCAGACAGACCATGTGCCATCGACCGGAACAGGTGATAATCAGAAGGGGCTAAGTCTGGTGAATACGGCGGGTGGGGTAAAACTTCCCAGTTGAGTGTTTCCAAGTATGTTTTTACCGGCGCCGCAACATGTGGACGAGCATTATCGTGTAAAAGAATAATTTTGTCGTGTCTGGAGTAGTAATGGGCGCGTTTTTCCTTAAGTGCCTGACTCAATCTCATCAATTGTGTTCGGTAGAGAGCTCCAGTAATGGTTTCGCTTGGTTTCAGCAATTCATAATACACGACACCAAGCTGATCCCACCAAATACACAGCATGAGTTTTTTTCCATGAATATTCGGCTTAGCTGTCGATGTTGATGGTTCGCCGGGCTTAACCCATGACTTTCTCTTCTTTGGATTATCGTAGTGAATCCATTTTTCGTCACCAGTGACTATACGATGCAAAAAACTCTTTTTTTTATTCCTGGCAAGCAGCATTTCACTCATGCATAATCGGCGTTCAACGTCTCTCGGCTTTAGTTCATATGGAACCCAATTTCCTTGTTTTTGAATCATTCCTAACGATTTTAAACGATGTGAAATTGCTTGTTGAGTCACTTGTAGAGTAAGTGCAAGTTCTTTTGCGTTTGGGACGAATCTTCCTCCAATAGTACTTCTAATTCCATGTCTTCGTACACTTTCGGCCTTCCACTGCGTTCTTTGTCTTTAACGTCAAACTCACCGTTCTTAAACTTTTGAAACCATTCCTGACAACTTCTCTCACTTAAAGCAGCTTCACCATATGCTTCTAGAAGCAATCGATGCGCCTCAGCTGCAGATTTTTTCACATTAAAGAAGTAAATCAAAAGTTCCCGCAAATGATGCTTATTCGGAATAAAACTTGACATTTTTGCACGAAAAAAATTACGTGATGCTGATACGGAATCACTAGTACTTTAAGGTTATGGTGTTGCCAGATGACTAAACTTGGGATATTACGTTTTACATCTGACAATTTCTCCATAACCTTCTGGTGGGGCCATCTTTTGACAAACCGCGGAAACTTATTTGTACACCTAATATATATTATATATATATATATATATATATATATATATATATATATATATATATATATATATATATATATATATATATATATTTATATATATATATACATATATATATATATACATATATATATATATATATATATATATATATATATATATATATATATATATATATATATATATATATATATATATATATATGGGAATACATAGTGTAGTAGACAGAAGCGAGTGGCACAGAATACTACTAAAGACGTGGTGGTCAACATTTAAATTATATATAAAATATATATTTATTTATCTTAAATAAATAATAATCTTAAATAAAAAATATATAAATAATATTTAAAAAATAAATAATTTTTAAAAAATAAAATCCACACTTCTCTCATTGAATTTTATTTATATCCTTTGTAATTATGTTTTTAAACTTAATTCTGTTGCCTGTAAAGAATTAAAACTTTAAATGATAATTTATCTCCAGGAAGTAAAAGTAAGCAGCCCTGACTACACAAACATTCAGAACACAGATGTCCTCAACGACTTCCTCCTCCGGATAGAACACTATAAGGAGAAGTACGAACCGCTCGACGAGAACCTGGAGTCGGAGTACAGTTTCATGAAGATATACGACACGGGGGAGAAGGTGGTTGTGCACAAACACGAAGGACACATACAGAGTCGAATAGTCTACTATCTTATGAACATACATATAGTTCCGCGGACAATATATCTCACCAGGGTAAGTGTCTTAACTGGGTGTAGATATTAATTTAATCATTTATTAGAAATAAGGCACGGAACCCCATCACCGTGATGACTGACCATCCACAACCGTCCAATTTAGTCGCAGTTTTCTAATATCCACAGGCATATTTCTATGAAATATCCATATGCACATAACTATGAAAAACCCAAAGCCATATTTGTGTGAAATATTCATAGGTATATTTTAAAAAATATCCACAGCTATATTCCTGTGAAATATCCATATGCACATAACTATGAAAAACCCGAAGCCATATTTGTGTGTAATATTCATAGGTATATTTTAAAAATATCCATAGCTATATTTCTGGGAAATATCCAAAGGCATATTTTTGTGAAATATCCATAGGCATATTTCTGTGAAATATCCATAAACATATTTCTGTTAACTATCTATAAACATATTTCCGTGAAATACACATCAGATCGACCGTTGTTTCTTTCAGCACGGTGAGAGCATGCACAACCTGGTGGGTCGTATCGGTGGTGACAGTGAGCTGTCCTCCCGGGGCCGACACTACGCCAACGCGTTATCCGGGTATATAGAACAGCAGCGCATCCCAGGGCTGCGTGTGTGGACCTCGTGGATGCGACGCGCCATACAGACCGTCAAGGACGTCAAAGCCCCTCAGGAACGGTGGAAGGCGCTCAATGAAATTGACGCTGTAAGTATACAGATCCATACATAAAAAGTACATATATCAATAAATTTGCAAAGAAAATTCTTTTTTTTATGGGATAGGAAGGCAAACGAACAGGCGTGTCACCTAATGGAAAGCAATCAACGCCGTCCATAGACATCCGCAGCGCCATAGGCAGTGCAGAAGCGTTGCTGACCTTTAAGGAAAGTGTCATTATGGAAGGGGGAGGGTGTTGGGCCTCCGGAACTCGGCCGCTCGTCGTACGAAGCGCGGTAGCTAAGCTACCACTCAGCCGCTGGTTTTCTGCGGGAGTGTGGTACTTCCCCGGAAGAGCCATCCCATTCATGCTTCAACACGAGGCATCACCTGAAGAGTCTACTATACCTATAGTAGACTCTGCGGAAGACAGCCGTTACTTGCCATTACAATGGGCGTCATACATGAGCATAATATTATTAACACCATCCATATACAGCACCCCCCACTTACAGCATAAGATAGACACAAAGGTATATGTGAGATAAGAAGGTATATTGTGAGAGTATATTTATGGAATAGATAAAATTTGATGGTTTACGTTTGAAATCTATTAATTGTTATGTACCATATGATCGGCAGGGCATCTGCGAGGAGATGACGTACGCGGAGATCCAACGGAAGTATCCGTCTGACTTCAACGCGCGAGACGCCAACAAGTTTGCCTACCGCTACCCGCGTGGCGAGAGCTACGAGGACCTGGTGGCGCGGCTGGAGCCCGTCATCATGGAGTTGGAGCGGCAGGGGAATGTTCTGGTCGTTTCCCACCAGGCCGTCATGCGTTGCCTGCTTGCGTACTTCCTGGACAAATCCGCCGGTGAGCGATACTCTAATAAAGCTAATTTAAATATATAAACAATAACACAAACACAAACTCGCTCTTACGCACGCACGTACGTACGCACGCACGCACTTACGTACGCACGCACGCACACTCGCACATACGTATTTACTCACACTCGCAGGTTTACCTCTTACCTAATTCTCGCATAACATCTTGCAAATAGGGAGTGGCTGAAAATCAGCGCTACAAGGGAATCCCTTCTCCGTAAAATTTTATCCTAATATTATAGTGCGAACACATGGGTGAGGGGAGAAAAATATTCAAAATGGCGGAAAACAAGATGGCCGCCATACAGACTTGAAATCGTCATTTATAGGCCGATTTGGCTGAAATTTAGGAACGTCCGAAACACTCGCGTAGCTAAAGCGGTCCCCAAAAAGACTAGTTTATTTATAAAAAAATTGCATATTATCTTAATTTGGCAAATGAAACATTTTTGTTTTTTTAATCATTTCAATTCAATATTATTTAAAATTGAATTACCACTGACTGACTGACTGACTGACTGACGCGTTGTCGGCCTTTAAGGAAAGTGTAGGCTTGTTTTGTGAAGGTTCAAACATTATATTGATTTGGATCCTGCTGAGTGATTTGATGCAATTTTTTATTACTATTTTTTTTGCGTGTTTTGCCCAGAGATCTTCTCCATCTAGAGATCTTGTCATTAGTTTACAGTTTTTCATTGACCATGTTCATTTCTGATCTTCTTCCGCAGAGGAGCTTCCGTACCTTCACGTGCCGCTTCACACGGTGATAAAGCTGACACCGGTAGCGTATGGATGCAGAGAAGAGCACATATCGTTGCCCGTTGCTGCCGTTGATACGCACCGCCCCAAGCCTTCTGTGAGTTTCTTTTCCTTTCTTACGGTATAGGGAGGTAACGAGCAAGCGTATCACCTGATGGAAAAGCTGAAAGCTGTCAACACCGCCCACAGACATCTGCCACACCATCGGCATCACAAATGAGTTTCCGTCCTTTGAGATATCAGTAGGCATGTTTTTTTTAAAGTTCCCGTTTCGTAACGATTCGGAAATACCGTTCAAAATAGCTGCTTCTAGAGAGTGGTACGTAGAATGAAGTTACTTTGTATACACAAAGTAAACCTTTTATAATTTCCATAATTTTTCCTACATTTTAACAAATTCAACTTACAGTAAATTTTTATTGGTTAATTATTATATACTATTAAATCTACTATAAAAACTTTTTGGTGATGAAGCTAAATTAAAATCCAACTGAAAATGTTCCTTATTTCTGACAGGACGACGAAGAAGATGACTCAACTGAAAAAAACGTACGCAAAGTGAGAATCCACCTTTTCATTTCGTGTTGCTGGCAACACACACAGTTAACAAAGTCATTATAAAATTTTATAAATTTAACAATGTAAGAAATGTAACTATATTTTATACTCTCAACAATGACTAAATTCCTAGAATGAGAAATGAAATAAATAATTTTATTATCCAAACCTTATCAATTAAACGCTCATCTTAAAGGAAGAATACCCGTCGAAACAATAATATAGTAGTGGTTCTATGTTTTTAATATACGTATGCATGTGATAGAAAGAGGTGAACCAAAATGCATGCTTACGATACTAGAACACGCCACTGATAAAAAAAAAGTTAAAAATTACCCATTATTAAGTAATATTAAATTAAAATGGCAATAAAAATAAATATTCTTTCCTTTTTATTACCGTTTTGGTCTTGTCTATATAAATTATGTATCTTTTGATTAAATACAGGGGTTATGGTTTTTTAATTACTAAATATTCATGTAAAAAAAATGAAAAATTAAAATATAAAGCTAAACTTATAAAAAATATTAAAAGTAAGTTCTCTAATGTTGCCAGCAACATGCACGTCACAATTGGGTAGTAGGTAATTAGAGAAATTTAAAATTTCAATTTTGAATTTAAAAGTTAAGTCTTGAAACATTTTGTCTTAAATGGCTTTGGTTTATTCTGTCTGGGAGCTTAGAAAGGGTTTCGGTTTTGAACATTATATTAATGCAATAAAATTATAATCTGTGGTATTCGTTGGCGATAAAGTTATCTTTTACGCTTACCTACACTATTTTTTATTATATATATATATATATATATATATATATATATATATATATGTATATATGTATATATATATATATATATATATATATATATATATATATATATATATATATATATATATATATATATATATATATATATATATATATATATATATATATATATATATATATATATATATATGTATATATGTATATATATATATATATATATATATATATATATATATATATATATATATATATATATATATATATATATAGTATTTTTACGTATTAGAATTTAAAATAGCTGGGTAAAAGGTATAAATCACTGGTGGTGTTTTAATTGTTACTAATATTTACTATGTTTTCCAATATTTGAATATCATTACTGACCCTTTTGACAAAAACCACTTTCTATTCAGACTTCTATCATTCTGATAACTTAATTTTTCGCTCGTTCCCTTGTAGATCGAATTAGGTAGTACACCTTGGAGGAAGCGTTCATCCCACAGTGGATTATCCTTCAAATCAAGTTGTAAAAGATTTCAGTCAACAACGTCAATGTAAAAAAATTCTAATGATTACTTAAAAAAGTATATTTTACATTTATAACACAATTTCTAGATAAAAGGCTATGTATACTATATATGTATATAAATATATATTTGTTCTTTTATATACCAATGTACATTATACTTTTTAATTATTATATTTTTAAGAATATGTAAATGTTTATTTAAATTTTTAAGCACTTTTTCCCTGTGTTTGTGTGTGGGTGTGTATGTTTCTTGTCCATTTTTGTATCAAAATAAATATCACTGTTTTAAAGATTTTTTCTTTTTTTGTACAGGTGATACCAGCACCGCCTATAAAGCCACCGGCCCCTCTCGTCAATGGGGATACAAACGGCGAACAAAATGTTGAAAAACCATCCCATTAGTAATAAGAAAAAATGTATATTAATATCGACGAAATATTTATAACCTAGCTTATTTATTTTGATTGAATGTCAAGGTTTGACAAACCATCAGGACAAGAAAAAGTTGCGTCTGTGGGATAATCTGTGCCGGCTCACAGTGTATGGCGCGCGATTTTGAGACTGATGTTAAGTGAGTTTAGAGCTTCTAAGTCATGTTATCGTCTAATTAAAAGGGAAAATAAATGTATGAAAAATGAAATTAAATTTCATTGTCATTTATCGTTTCACATCTTCAAAAGCAGCGCTGAGTCACCGTGGTCCGAACATTAATTTGGTAAATCAAACGAAATACTGTTTAAGTATATAATTTTTTTTTTAAAAAAATATTTTTACCTCTTTTTGTGGAAAATAATATTGGGTTAACATCTGCAAGGTCATTGTTTAGTAATTAACTGCCCAAAGTGACTTGGCGCTCATATATTTTTATAAGATTCTCTTTTACTTTTCTCATAATCTTCGAACATATTATAAATATATTTAACTATATGATTATTAATTTTTACAAATGGCTTTGTATAATATTGTAATTGTTAACTTAATATTATTAAATATAAGTATAATAAACGGGTGTGCTGTTTTATTTTTCCTCATATTTCCACAACCAAAATTGATAAATATCAGTTTTAATATACGCAAGTCAGATAGTCAGATAGTCAGACCAATTGGCTCAGTGGCGGGGCCCTCCGCCCGCGGAGTCAATGGTCGCGGGTTCGATTCCCGCATCGGAATAAATATTTATATGGATTTATAAATGTTTATTCCGAGTCTGGTAACCCCCCCAATCCGTATTTCCTTTCCTGCCCCTTCCTTTCTTCTCTATCCTTCCCCTTCCTCTCCGCCAATCCACGGTCTGCCGTGCCAATGGATGCATGGCTAGGGGCGAGCCTAGTCGCAAGCGTGCCGATCGTCCCGGGGTCGGGCTCCCCCGGGGACTATGGTGCCTTACCTCAGCATGCAGGGCTCTGCTGGGGCTGACCTCCATCCTCCCTTGCGGCTCGTGGGATTCACTAAGACGAATTTAATATACCTAATTTGTCGAAAATGACGGCGACGTGGTTCGCCACCCGTCACGTCCTGATTCTCACGAGGGCGAAAAGCGACCAATGACGAGCTGTTTCGTTGCGATGAATGGCAGCGGATGGAGCTCTGTGGTCTCTGCCAACCCCTGCGGGGGATAGGCGTGAATATATAAAAAAAAAAATTAATATACGCAAATGTATTTTCGTTAACATGCTTCACAGAACCTGTTGGAGATATTTGTTATATATTACGAGTGCTTATTTATGGACATGTTATATCTAAAGGCGCTTCTATACATCTGGAGAGGACCTAATAGTTTACAGACTCCAAACATGATTTTTTTATTATTTTCAAACCACTAGACGCTAGATTGGAGATTATAAAAAAATGTGAAGTATCTAAATTGGTACGAATATACGATGTGAAAAAATATTGATTTACCAATTATAATATTTTAATGCCATCTTACCAGAATTAAAGTAAAATAAGGCAATTACAGTCAGATTATGTACGATACTATTATAGATGTACAACTCGAGTTTAAAACTTTTTAAATTCTATGCTACCCATGGGCGTCAGAAAGCAGGCAAATCAGAAAGATTAATTTTTTTGGTACTAATACGCCCTCTGGTGCCTAAATTGGTACGAATATACGATGTGAAAAAATATTGATTTACCAATTATAATATTTTAATGCCATCTTACCAGAATTAAATTAAAATAAGGCAATTACAATTAGATTATGTACGATAATATTATAGATGTACAACTCGAGTTTAAAACTTTTCAAATTCTATGCTACATTCGCGTCAGAAGGCAGGCAAATCAGAAAGATTAAGTTTTTTTGGTACTAATTACGCCCTCTGGTGCCCAGGGTACCATATAATTTAAAATGTTTTAAACTAAAGTTGCGCATCTATAATAAATAGTATAGTGTATAATCTTTGATGACGACATACACTAGATATTGCCATTGAAATAAATGAAAAAATAATGCATATACTAATCTAAAATACATAAATATCAAAATTAACATTTTATAAAGTAATATTCAGCTATTTTCATTAATTTTTGTTTTATTTAATCACATGTATAGGCATCTAGTGACGAAATTGATAAAAAAATTAAAAACAAAATAGTGCCCCAGACCGTGAAGTGCCGTTAGTTATAGTCAAATTAATTATTTTGAGGAATAAAGTGTATTTGGGTTTATTTTAACTTCTACTGTGTATTTTACCAATATTATATGGACTACATATTATTTTGACCTTTTCAACATTACTCCCAGATCTTTTTTGGGTTTGTATTTTTAAAAAAAATACATATTTCCATTTGTCAGTGATTTTAAAGAAATAAATATTATACCGTTATAATCAAGATGAGAACTGTCTACATTCGTTATTATGGAAAATCTGTAATAAAAATATATAATAACTTTTTTTTGTAATAAAAAACCTAAAAATTTAAACACTGAATTTCACTTTTTTCAGTTGCCAAATCGTATCACTCTACCAGTCACAAAAAATTGTAACATTATTTATGGTTAATTTTTGCCTATCCTTTCTTTTGATTTTTAATATACCGTTCGGCAAGTCATGTCTGTGTTTATGCATTCTACAATATATATTTAAATAAATATAAGGGTATTTTAAAAAACGATTTACATTAGTTCATCTGATTTCTCAACGTTTTGTTTTATGAAGTTAATCAATTTTTGTACTGAACAGCTCATATATTAATCAAAACCAGACATTGAAACAAAATGCTTATGGTTTTGCAGATGTCTATGAGCGTCGTTGATCGCTTTTGAGCTGGAAACGCTTTCTTGCTTTCAATTCCATAAGGATTAGATAAATCAATAGAATTCGGACGACCGATTGGCTCAGTGTCGGGGCCCTCCGCTCACGGAGTCAATGGTCGCGGTTTTGATTCCCGCATCGGAATAAATATATATATGGATTTATAAATATTTATTCCGTGTCTGGTAACCCCCCCAATCCGCATTTCCGTTCCTGCCCTTTCTTCTCTATCCTTTCCCTTCCTCTCCGCCAATCCACGGTTTGCCGTGCCAAAGGATGCATGGCAAAGGGCGAGCTTAGTCGCAAGTGTGCCCGACCGTCCCGGGATCGGGCTCCCCCGGATACTATGGTGGCTTACCTCAGCATGCAGGGCTCTGCTGGGGCTGACCTCCATCCTCCCTTACGGCTCGTGGGATTCACTAAGACGAATTTAATATACCTAATTTGTTGAAAAATGACGGCGACGTGGTTCGCCACCCGTCACGTCCGTTTCGCTCCGATTAACGGTAGCGGATGGAGCTCTGTGGTCTCTGCCAACCCCTGCGGGGGATAGGCGTGAAAATATAAAAAAAAATAGATCAATCGGTTTCAGGAAGAAAGGTTTAAGTGAGGATTATAAAAAAAAAACAGATCAGAATAGACAGTTTTAATTTTTTTACAACTTTTACTGATGAAATTTGACGCCTAACAACTTTCATCCATCAAAAAGGGAAAATAAAATATACTTTACGCATACAAAAAAAAAACATGAACTATGTACAGAACGAAGCTCTCACGACACTTTCAATTCGACAAGTCACAATATAACATGCTAATTCGTCTAACATTTAAATAATATGTTACAAATTATATATATATACAAAGACTTTCAAGCCTCAAGACATTCTCGACTACAATAATAAATACTGCTTCCACAATATTCCACTGAGACGGCAACACTGTCCCATACTAACATCAGATTCAAAATGTACAAAATAAATTATCGTACACACAAATAAATTACAGATATTGTTCCAATATATTTTATACACTCAAAATATAACGTTTTGATGTCCCCACAAGTTTGAGGCTTGATTTTGATGAAGTTTGATGTTAAGAAATATTGGTCGAGTGGTTCTCAGAATAGAAAAGGGCAAAGGGTATTACCGCTATATAAGTTGAGTGAAAATTTTAGTTTATCGATGAAGATGTAAACATACAATAACACGGTACACACTAAACTTTACCGTCACATGCTGAGCCTGAGCCATATCAAACATAAATTAACTAACTAAACAAACTAATAACAAATGATGCTGTGATGAAATGTTGTGTGATAATATATCAGTCTCTAATCAAAACATCAAATGGCTTGAATGGCAAAAACGGTTTAGCACGATTACATAGAGTTGCGGAAACCATCTACCACCTAGCCAACAAATGCTTAGGTAATTAGACATTTTTAATAGATTGGCAGGATACATGACATCCAGATGAGCTTAACTGATGAAGCAGTAAGATTTAATAAACTGTCTTTGTCCACAGTATAAAGCAATTTATATTTAGAACTTCACAAGAGAAACCACTAACTTGAAACTTGGCATAAGTGACAAACAAAAATGCAGGAGTAAATGTCATCTCCAAGTGTTTTGAGAATATAAAATATATTGGAACGTGAAAACTTCAACAGTAAAGATTCATCTATGAAGAACACAAATAGATCTCCGTTTCTTCTTGAATAGTAGAGTGAACTATCTAAACAGAATACATTTTAAAATCACAAATAATGTTGTGGCGATAATAACAATGGTAATATTAATTAACAATAAATAACTAAATATGTCCACTTGTTTACAACGAAACCAACTCATCTCTCATAGTTAATAATTTGAGAAACATGTCTACCACTTGCTACCTGTATCTGTTAGTTCGCATCCGCCCGGCGGAACGTAAACGTCTCGCACTGCTAGCATCCACCCTCGACACCCTGACTATAGGTTGCAACCAATCTTCCAATGCCAGCGATCGTTTCTTCTTACAATTCTTGTCCTTTTCCTCAGTCTCTGATGCTGACGAACGTGAAGATCTCTTACAATCATTATCATTTGTCTTTTCCAATTTCAGCTTGGCAATATTATCTTGAACGACAACTTTAAAATCTAAATGAACCGGCTTTTCACTTTTCGATTTATTGTCAACATGACACAGTATATCTCCTTCCATTTTCTCTGATTTGTGCTCAGGGTCATCAAATTTTTCCACTACAGTCTTTTCATCTTCCATGCTATGAGACTCTACTAAATTCAATTCATGTTCCATTAATGTGTTCTCATCTTTATCAGTAATTATAGTTAAATCATCCTCACTTAAAGTATCACAAGTTGATTCATCGCCAGGCTCAACTGAAGATCGGCCTAAGCTCTCCGCTTTACTCTCTACCTCTGTGCTGTTACGTGAATCTTTTTTAACCTTCCTTTTACTAGGCCAACCTGTTTTGTTCTTCTTCTTGAATTTACCTCGCTTATTGCGTGGCTGACTTACACTGTCTCTATTAATTTCATTTCTAATAATATCACAATTTTCACATTCTGAGACTAAACTGGAAACATCTGGAATGTTTGTTGACGTAGTTACTATTGTATCACCTTCCATTATATCTTCAGATACTTCATACTCGGTAGCATCTTCAAATACTTCATAAAGAAACTGCTGTAGTCTTTCCGAAGCCTCCTGTGTCTCAGACGGTAAAGGTAAGTCTATTTTTGCAATGCTATGAGTGTCACTGAATGTATCTTCAGATGCAGTTGATTTAGTATCTTCTGCATGTTTCCGTCTAAGTAACAAACCAGCTGATCCCAATATTGCCAATGTGGATGCATGTTCCCTTGGTGATTTTCTTGGGTGATCTGCAGCCATTAAAGCAACTGTTCTCTTCCTTATTTTCTCTTTCTTCATACCCCTTGTTCCATAGGACCGGGAAGGTCCAGGTTTATCGTCTCTTTTAACTAAGTCGCTCAGCGGACAACAATTTGGCTTTAAGGGAGGCAACTGACCAACTTCATATGGTAACTTCGGAGATTTAGAATACAATTCTGTAAAAAAGAAACACTTGATTTAAAGAAGCACATTTATAGTACCAAACTAGAAGGCCTTAGATACCATCAAAAACACAAATGCCAAAGATGTGCAAACTCAGAATAAGCATGTTGGTTATGCAAACATTTATCCTGATGTGGGAGTCAATCCCTTTACGCGGAGAGTGGACACTGCCATAATTTATTTCCAAAATTATATTAAAAAAGAGAAGTCTACCAATTATTTTAATGTCTCTATAATTTTGAGATAGACAGTCAGACTTTTACTCGGCTAAGATCCGCTAAAAACAAGAAAATAATATTGTCTTTATGAAGAAGTGAAAATTAGTATAACTAATCTAATTATTTACAGTTCGATAATAGATAAATATTTCATAGTATGATTTACCTAAAGATGCCTTGTATTGTAATATTATATAACATAACACACGGTGTCATATACATTGTGGATAGTGGTAGTGTTTTTAATCTTGTTGGTATTAGTGATAGTCGTAATAAAACTGGAGCATTTTTGCATAACAGCCGTTTTTGCGGAAGGAATTAGATTAGTTATGCTATAATTTCCACTTAATCGTAGACACAATATTATTATATCTTAGGCAAGTAAAAATCTGACTGTCTATCTCAGAATTATTAATAATTAATAATGGATTTACGCAAAGTAACACCTAACTCTACTAATCATAATAGAATTTGTGTTAATTATTTCAACTAAGCTAATCCACTGAAAAATACAAACTCACGACGTCATCCCTTAAGCCAAAGGCTTATCAAGTGAGCAACTTAATGCCTTAAGTTTCAAATCATAATATTATGTTTAAACTATCAAGTATTACAAATAGAGAAAATCTCTAATATAATGTATTCATTTTACATACCAAAATAATGTGGCAGATTCCTTGTCAAAACTTTATCTTGATCTTGGCGTTTGAACGTTTCGAACCAAGGTTCACTGTGAGGAACAGATTCAAACGCAAATTCCAAACATTCAACAGCTGGTGTATACTTCAGTTTACCATCCTCCCATTTCATGCAATGTTCTACCGGCTCTTCTCTCAATGGACTTACTTCTGTCCCTTGAGTTGTTGATTGTGTTTGTGGTTGTTCTTCCAGTTCAGGTGGTTTTGGCGGAGGATCAACTGTAGGGGTTTTACATGAAAATTTTCTTACTCTTTTACTAACAGCTGGAGCTCGTCTTTTCTGTCTTCTGTGATCTTCCGACCAACTGTCCTCTTCAGATGATTCTTCTTTCAAAGCGATTGGTCTAGCAAGTCTTTGTCTATCACACACTGGTGTAGTCTGAGGAGGTGTTTTTATTTTAGGGTTAGATTCATTCCCATCTCCATCATCGTCAACTTCATCTTCAGAGGAAGAAGAGCTTGTAGAACTTGCACGTTTAGGAAACATGAACTGCTC
This sequence comes from Baronia brevicornis, assembly GCA_031353405.1. Lineage (NCBI taxonomy): Eukaryota > Metazoa > Arthropoda > Insecta > Lepidoptera > Papilionidae > Baronia > Baronia brevicornis. Next base: position 32,362 of record JASFAT010001516.1, on the reverse strand, counting down.
TGCCTCATCACTAAGAACTGACAGTTCAGATCTCCTGACCTTTCGAAATTTAACAACTAAAGGCTTAGTGCCATTACATGTTGGTGAGGAGCCTTTTCTTTTTGGGGCAAAGCCACCACTAGACCGAAGTTTCGTACTCACTCCAACCACTTTGTAATACTGTTTATCCTCTGATATCTGAGACTCACTAGTTCTTTTACTACATCTTGTATTATGTTTCCTGTCGTCATTGAGTTGTCCATTACGTTTTGGACTCTGACTACTATTTACTGTTGAATCAGAAGATTGAGATCTGTTTGAACGCCTAAACTTTGATTCCACATCGCCATTACAGAGGTTACGTAGGGACCTCCGTTCACCATTAACTGGTGTGGTCTTCTCTAGGAATGTTGAGACATCAGTCCCAGAGTTTATTAGAGAATCAAGAGAAATAAAGTTTTTTTGATCTTTAACAAAAGTTATATGGGGTGCAGAACGACGGTGTAATGCGCCATCTACATATTCAGTATTACACATTTCACAATAGCCTCCTTTTTGTTCCTTATCTTCTTTTTCTTTAATGCGTGGACGACTCTTTCTTGTCATTCTGAAAATTAATTTATATATTAAAATGATTATTCATTTTCATACACAAAAAGTAAAAGGTTAATGTAAATTACACCAACTTTTGTCCAACAATGTTTAATTTAAAAGTATTAATTTGATTTTCTGGTGATACTCTTTTTTCTTTCTTCTCTTTAGGTGGATCAGTGTCTAGAGATATTTGGGGCCATTCATCAAATTCTTTGAAAACTGGTTTGCACGGTCTGTAATGAAAAATAATATATGAAATAAACTGTCGTAGAAGATGAAGTACAATTTTGTTAGAATATTTGAGCATACTTGTCCAAAAACTCAATCTTGATAAAATGTTTACTGAAGTGCCTGATGTGCACTTTACGCGGTGCCTTGAAGAATGTGTCATATAGCTTATCCAATAGACTTATAGCCTGAAAGATTAATAGATATGCTGTAAGAAATATATAAATAAAAAGATAAAGAAGAGAAGAACTAGGTGGTATATAAATGTTAGGTATTTATAGAAAAGTATTTGGTTAATTATAATAAATACAAATCACAGCATACTTCAGTCATATATAATAATTTATTCTTTGAATGTCTTACACTTTTATGATTTTGTAAGTTAGGCTTCGAATGGGCAAATACATACTCAATAAGTTAGTTAAAAAATAAATTACATATTTCTTCAAGATTCCCATAAAAAAAAACGCGTTGTTACCGAAGCTCTTAACTTAATACTTTAATGATCCTGTTTTATCTAACCAATAAGATATTATAAATTTCAAAAAACAAGTAGTTTAAGGCCGGCAACACTTCTGCAATGCTTATGGGACAGATAAAAATAAGGAATTGTATATATGAGATTACATCGTAAGCGCATAAATAAGCAATTGAGTCTCTAGTGACTATTGCTGTAGTTTTTAAGTGTTGTGAATATAATAATACCTTCTGTACAGTAAGATGCACGATGGCGCGAGGTGGCACTTGAGCACTTGGCAGGTGCAGAGCGGGCGCGGGCAGACGCTCGAGCATGGCATCGGCGCGCGTTCGGCCCTCACGCCTCCCGCATCGCGCTGCCCCACCTCCAGGCACCAATGCTGCTCGTGACCCAACTATGTGTGTCACTTGTGGTGTCAGAAAAACCTCTTCTTGCTGGAAATATAGGGATTTTAACATTAAAAAAATTAAAGCATTGGAAAACTACTAAGCAAAGGAAAATTGCTTATCTAGGACACCTAATTAATTTTTTATAAAACCAACTTAAACACCATTTAATAACTATAATAGGAGATTAAAATACTTCAATGTGACTAAATACACTTATTTTTTGCATATTAGATGGCATCAAATGTAAAAAAAATGTTTTTATGGATTTACAAATTTGATATTGATAATTGACAATACAAATTTGATTTTGATAATTGAATGATTTTTTTATATAGATAGATTTTTGAGTTGAAATCAAAAACTATCACCATCTTAATACTATCAAAGAAAAAAATTGCCTTATAAATAGTTTAACCCTTAAATTGGCACGGTTACATTTGTGCAACATACCGGAAAAGAGAGATATAGTCACATATCCAAATGTAATCTACCATTGAATGTGGTGGTTTGTCTTTAAATTTCTCCAAGAATACAATAAGAATTTTAAATTTCTATTGACTTTCTGATTGTAATTTAAACCTAATTATAGAATATTGCATAGTTCCATAAGTTTTTTTTTCATTTTCAGTTATTGTTAGTCAAAACTATATTTTTCCCCTGCATTATATACCCTAACATAATAAACAAAAAAATATATTTTAAATCAATATTAAAATTCGCATATATAAAGGTTAAACAAATTATTTCCAATGTGTTTCAATTAAACTTATATACAGTATTATTTCAAATAATTTTCAACACCTTTATGAAACAAAATAATATTATATGATGACAATAATAGATAATAAAACTTGCAAAATTATGTTTGTTTTTTTTAAACTATAATTGGTAATGATATGTTTGTTATAAAAAGTTATTACTAAACTTTAAAAAAAGAAAGCAAAACTAATTATATTAAAAATGAAAATAAAGAAAGAAAAGATTAAAATAATATTTTGTTTCTTTGTTTCAAATTACATATAATTTTACATTAGGTTTATATACAAAGTATCTCAAAATGATCATTTTCAATCTTCAATCACCAATAAAGAACATAGTCAACATACATTTTTCATTTAGTATTTTTTTATTTAATATCATAAATATAAAATACAACTAAATAATATATCTACAATAGGGAATAGAATTTAAGGCTGGCTAAGCCTTAAATTGAAGTTGGTGAAATAAAAATTTAACTAGAAATTTTCAAATGTGGCAACTCAAATAACAACTGTCATAATTAATTTTAATAACATAATTTTGCATGAATTGTGAAAGTCAGCACTAAACATATAACTTGACCTAGTACATGTATAGTATAATACCGAGACATGTTGCAACTACAGTAATTTTGGTGTAATTACTGAAGACAGTGTGGTACAGAGCATTCTGTAAACTGTCGCGCGGCAAATCATTGTACCAGGGAATCATTTCATGCGAGGCGCATGTGAGTGAACGTGGGATTATCGACGCCGAACCGCACACTTGTTTAGTTTTCCTCGAAATACGGTCCGCAAATGCGATACCGGCGGCCGAAAGCATCGCACCCTCCACGGAGCGCGCCAACCGTCCCGCGCATAAAAAAAATAACACATACGAATGTCTTCAGACAATTATAAGCCGTACTTCAACACGCATAAGAAACACATCCCTTTGACACATGAAAAGTTATATCAACTGTCAAAAATTAAGCATACACACGCGCAATCAAAAGAAATCTACATTTCAAACGACTTTTAAATGGATGTAGTGCAACGCAGCATAAGCGAACGCGGCGCGCGGCCTCGGCCCGGTGCATTTTGCGTTGCGACTACGACACAAACGCGAGCATACAAAAGATGACCTAAAATCGAACGCTAGCTAAGCGCTCAACCAATCTCTACGTGAAGTCTGTTTTACACTGTTTTCTAAACAATCCTGACACGACCATTATATCACATCGCACATATGGGTAACGCATAGTGTATATACTTACACAAAAGCCGTCCGCGAGGCCCCCGCGCGCCGCTTATCATAAAAATAAGTAACTATATACTAGTCACCGACACGATCACTTCGTTACCGTTGAAATTACCTTGCATAACGATTTTCACCAACGATTTGTATATCACTAAATTCAATAGGAAGTTGCAAATGTTTTTGTTGATGAATACAATACTTTTTCACGTATGTTATACACATTTGCTAAATAAAATCAAGAAAGCAACAACAAACAAATCTGTCACACAAGATGGAGATATTTTGTCTAGTTTATGTTTTATCCACGGGCAGCACTGTCGCTGCGTAAGGGAGAGGGGAACAGTTTTCATTGGTCATAAGGTTATTGTGCGTTCCGTGTCCACCATTCTGTTTTCTCGATCTAAATGCCAAAAATTAAAATAGATGAAAGTAATTAAAACTAATTTAGCTGAATAGTTTATTTTAAAATATTTGTCTAACGTTAAAAGAATTACTCTAATAACTATGTTAAAATTTGGATATTTATTAATTTTTTAATTTAATACGAAAATCAAACGTGATAAGAAACACAAGTAATGTGACTAATTTCAGGACGTAATTATATTAGAGCGAAGTTAACAATATAACGGCTTACTTTACGTAGACGTCTTTTATGGTTTCATACATAACCAAAAAATATAGTGCGGCATATATAGACATATAATTCATCACACAATACTTTTGGCGGCAAAATAAAATTTCTTAATACTTACCAAGCCCATGTCTTGTAGTCGTCGTGATATGGATCTAGATAGACTAGAATCTTGAATATCCAAATAGAAGCAGAAATTTTGTCTCACTAGAAAAATATATTTATTCATATTAATAATCATGGAATAAATTATAAAATCAAAACAAAAAATGTGGAAATATGGCGCACCCTTGTTATATTTTTCTTGTAAATTCAAAGTCGACACCATGGTTGAACAAAAAATATTAATCACCACTATGATAAGATGTCACTAATGTAAAAACATTAAATTCACTGATATAAACATATTTTATGGTGCAGTATGCTTATTTGGAAGACGTTATTGTGTAGTTATGCAATTGTTTTAGACAAATTTATTTAAAATCTACACTCCTTCGCTTCCTAATTTACGACCAAATATATACGTTTTGACCCTTACACAAGTAATGTCACTGACAGCTGTGATCAATAGACAATTCCAAATATTTAGATGATCTATGGAATAAATCGATGCACCGATCGATCGGTGCAATATAACTTCCGTTATGACATTAGAACAATTTCGAACTTGTAAATTATAACCAATAATTTTAATTTCAAAATATATACATAAAAAATCGTATAAACATATTAAAAGTTTATTTATTATGAACCTTTTAAAACGTATGTACATTTTATTAGCTTAAAATAATGTAAGGAGAATTAATTTTTTTAATTACTATTAAAAATGTTTTCGTAAAATTATAAAATGTGTTTTTTTCCCCAGTTGAACCTATATTATACATTATGAAAGAAAGTGATCATAATACTCATACACAACTATTCAGATTCATATTTTTCTGTATGTGTATGTCTACATAACGTATATAATATAAATTATATCTAATATGTTAAGCAACATTTTTAATAAAATAATTCTTAAATACTATTTTTAAATTTCCTCCGTTACAAAATATAACATAAATGAAAGCACAGTTACCACTCTACTCATTTCCATGATCCTTGAATGCTAACAAACGGTCGGTAGGCAGGCATTGGATACGCAGTACATAGTAGTTATATACGTACTTTATCGATTACTCATGTTCGTTATGTACGAGTATGTACTGAGTGGACGTCATTCGCCTACCTAGATAGAAAACGCTCGACCCGTTTATTTTGTAACTCCTTCAATTTAGGTCACTTGAGTGCATTTTATTTGTAGGTAAACATCCTAATCGAATAATAGTGGAGTCAAGAAAAACTGCTTTGAACACTTTATACAAAATAATCTTTTATTGGCATTGTTACGATTTTAATTTTCTATTAAATTATGAGCAAACAATTACTTGCATAAAAACACTTTGTTACAGTCTACTTTTTCATAATTTTGAACACCAAGGTCCTAGGGGTGAAATTGAAACTTAACGTATTTCACAATAACATTTTTATATAAGTATTATATACTTCATGTGTACTGAAATAAAATAATTCAGATATAATCTGCATAATAAAAAACTTGCGGTATTATTTTAATAATGTTCCCACACCAAGATAAATATTTTCAATGTGATGTGGGACTGTGTGTAAAGTGGATTTTTTTATTTCTATCAATGATTTATGAAAGCGAAAATTATAATAATTAAAAATAATTCCATTTCTTACACATAGCCTTTCCTAATAGCTCTCGTGGGTTCAATTCCCGTATCGAAATACGTTTATATGCGGCCTATCGATATTATTCCGAGTCCATTATTTCCAAAATATTTATTTGTAGGTATTGATTGCAAGGCTAGACTGTCCGCATTCATATAGAAGTTAATATAGTAAATATAAAACAAGTCTAGTTGAGAGATAAAATGTAACACAACATCATCCTTTCTCTCTTGCTCTGGACGCGCTTTGTAAACACAACAATGAAAGTGAGCACTGATGTAATAATAAGAAAAGTTTTGTAAATCTTATTCCATCCGATCTTTCATCTGTAAACTTTGTATTTTTATCAAAACTAAATAATTATAACGATAAGATTTCTGTTCTGTTAAGGAAATAGCAGAATTAATAAAAAAAAATTGAATATATTAATTACTTTATATGGTGTTTAAATCTTCTTACAAGTAAATTCATCAAAATTGCGAATAAATAAAATAAACGCTGTTTACATATGATATCTTCAGACCAAGCCCGGAAGCATCAATTTTGAAGACTAAATAATTTAGTTAGCTTGCAAACATGGGAGGCATTCTCTTGACCAATTTCATTCAATCCAATCTAGTAAAATACTTTATAAAGACATTGTTGTACCTACATGAATATAATACATCATTTGACAGGAAACTTTTGAATGTAGAAATAATTTTTAGGTTCGATTTGAATCTAGAACTTTTAACTTAGCAATAAGGTTCTGTTACTACTTAACTAAGCGAACATGAATCAAAGTTGTAATACAGTAAAACGAAAATAAATAAATTTTTATATTTCATAATTTTCTAGTAATACAACTTTCGTTTCTACTTGATACTAGATGGCGCTATTAAAACTATATACGAACAATAACTAGTTTTATAAATATACAAAAAAGAAATGGAAACGAGTATTATTTTACATATCTAATTCATATAGAAATGTTGGTGCATTGTTTTGTACTTAAATTATTTTTTATGGGTTTTGTAAAACGAGGGAATAATAATATTTTATGATTGACATTAGCTCATAGTAAATTTCTAAATATTCACTTTCCTTTATCTGAGTATAAATACTATGAAATTTTAGGGAAAAAATGTTTTTTTAGACATGTATATTGTACAAAATGAGTGTCTGTTTACTAGATTTAATATATTATTTCACACACATCACGTTCTTGAATTTCAATTGTGACTAAATAAAAATGATAATGGCATAATAGTTTGTCATTGAGGATCTTGAAACTCGGATGATGAATATCCCGCATTGGAGATGATGACTTCATATTTGCAAGAGCCTAATTTAAGACGAAAACACTCAGGGTAGAAAAGTATTTCGCAAAAAACAAAAGTGACACAAATATGCATGCCTGCATGTGTAGGTATACGTTTGTTTCATTATTATACAGAAAGCGTTAGACAGTCCCAGATCAATACAATTGACACGTTGATGTGAAATCATCAGTGATCGGAATAGATATATATCATTTATCTCAATAAGAAGTTTGTATATGAATTTTATACTAATTATATAGGGACTGTATAATATACGGACTGCTAGATTTTTACAAATATAAAATAGTCGTGAAAGAACTGGGACGAAATATTTTATCAAATGCGCTTGGAAAAATTAAAAATATATCAGAATTTGTGATAATAATGTAAACAAATAACCTTTTTTTTGTCCTTGGTGGCAATTAAGTATAACTATTATGCCAAAATCAAGTAAAATATAATAAGTATCTTGAAATGTATTAGTCAGGTTAGTGGACGCCGTTTTCACAAATCACATAAAGATATTTGGATAAAACTCAGTTTCCATAAATTGGATAAAATAATATCAGCCCACGGCAATCCATTGCTGGACATTGGCCTCACCCAAGGCGAGTCACCTAGCCCGATCTTCCGCAACACGCATCCAGTCTCTGCCAGCCCCCTTTCGCATATCGTCGCTCCATATACCGTTCCATACTATGAGAAGCGGTCTCAACTTAAACGGTTGTCGGTTCTGCGACAAACATGTCCAGCCCATTCCCACTTCAGTGTGCTAACTTGAAGAGCTATGCCGGTGACTGACTAAAATAATAATTTAGATAAAAAATTCAGATTTCGGTGTGATTGCCATGATTTAATTTACTTATATAAAATAATCCACTCGCATATTGACTCTTCAAAACTGTTCTCTCTTTTAAATTTTAACACCTGCATTAGAACACGAAATCCCCATAAAACAACATTTAGTATTAGATCTTATCCTAACAATATATCCCATTATAATCCCATGGTACACATTTGTCGCCTATACAATATATTTATTGACCACGGTACAGAAACGTTCGATACTTCAATATCAAATACATCAATTAAAGCGATTGCTCTCCAAATTATTATCCTTCTTTTTTTAATATATATATATATATATATATATATATATATATATATATATATATATATATATATATATATTTTATCTGTTTTTTCTGTCAATTTTATAGTATATCATTATTCCATGAGTAACCCTATTGTTAAAATGTATGTATACCTGCTGTGCGCAAATTTATTAAGCAAATTAAGATTTATAGACCGGGCGTTGTTAAGATTAAATAATATAGTACTTTTTAAGACCGTAATAATTTGTTTTTGTGCCTTATTGATAAATAAATCAATAAAAATTAAATACGAAGACAGGTTGTCATTTGACACAGGCTTTCCCCTAGACGCGCCAACTAGATTTACTTTTAGTTTCATGCATAAAGTTTCCAACAGCCACCTGACATTTCTTAATGCTACCGGGCTTCCATTGCTGGCATTAGTACAGTACTCATCTAATCCAACATTTGCTATCTTGAAAAATTATAATAGCCGTTTATTGTAGTTGTGTTTGTTTGTATATATATATATATATTATATATTTCCGTTACAACATTGGAACCTTCAAAAAACAAGCCTATATATACCTAAAAGGCCAGCAACGCTTCCGCGACTCCTGCAGTGTCGCGGTTGTTCATGGGCGGCGTTGATTGCTTTCCATCAGGCGACACGCTTGCTCGTTTGCCCTCCTATCCCATAAAAAAAAATTTATTTTCAATCTTTTGGATCAGGAATATTGAAGATAACAGCAGATATGTGTTAAGATTTTATCTCCATAAGTATAGTTATGGTATGTGAAATAAAAAACCAATAACCTACTCTAATAAGCATATAATGAATTGAAGGAAAAAATTTACACTTTTTACATCAACACCTATTGAAGTTAGAACAGTTGTTTCACATTGTTTATTCCCATTCAAGTAACGAGTACAACATAACAAATCTAGATACTATCTTCATTGCAATATTTCCTAGACCAAATATATAAAATCATTCATTGCATTTATTGGGTTTAAGTTATATTTATTTTCAGATATTTACGCACAAAAGTTTTATATAACTTTTACATTTGGTGTAAAAAATGTTAACATTTTATAAACCTAGGTTTTAAATCTCTATTCATAAACGTCTTCTTTATCTGCTATATACTGAACGATATCCTTCGGCCTGACCAGCCTTTCAGCATCGCTATCAGGTATCTCAAATCCAAATTCATCCTCCATTGCCATTATTACTTCCACATGATCCAGAGAATCTAAGCCCAGGTCTTTCATAAAGTGGGAGTCTACACTTAACTGAAAAGAGAAACAAAAATTTTAGTATGTTTGCTCAATTTTAATTTTTTACATATATAGTTCCATAGTACAGCAGTACCTCCAGGCTATATAGAGTTACAATTTACAGTATAAAATAATTATGTAGTAAACAAAACTAGCATATTCCAGACCAATTAAATTGTCAAAAAAGGTAAATTTTATTTTGGAAAGCACTTCTAAAAAGGTTTTCTTTAGACTACAGCATTATTTAAAAGCAGGGCTTTTTTTTGTGGCACTGCATACCCCCTAAGAAAATTTCAAAAAATTGCCATAAACATTTTATTTCCAAATATATTGTTTAAAATGGTAAAAATAATTTACTTCGATTTTGTCAGTGGCAAGGGTGGGGACGGTGTAGAAAGGGGATTAGCTTGCCCCCTAAAAAGAAGTGATGAAAAAGGCCTGTTTATAAATAACCTTTGGAAGAAACAAAAATTATCATCATAAACTTAAAATACCAATAAAAATATCCCAACAAATAAATTAATGAATAAAATAAACATAAATAGAAATTAATGTGAAAATCATAATGTGGCTAAGTAACCCTTTATGATTTATTAAGAATTAGTGTATCAATTACTGCTCATACTCTATTGTACAGTTCCCATATTCTGTACATTACATCTCTGACCATAACTCTGGAAGTAAATACTAGTAGACTGGCCACAGTTCATACATGTATAATCAAAGAATATCTGTTATCCCCTGCCCGCCAGTGTGATTATGGCTATACACCTATCTATGAGACATGTAAGATATTAATATTTTTTTTTTTTGTAAATTTTCTGTTACTGAGGTGATTATATATAACGAATTAGATTGGTTATATATACATTATATATATATATATATATATATATATATATATATATATATATATATATATATATATATATATATATATATATATATATATATATATATATATATATATATATATATATATATATATATACATATATAAATAATGTTGAGGTTTCACTTTTTCGTCTTAATCATCCTTTTAGTTATGTGCAAGAAACCTATCAAGTGTAGAGAATTAGAATAAAAAATAACAAAGATATGTAATGTGAATTAATATTTTATTATCATAAGCATAATATACTTATGATAATAATTATTTTAAGATCATATGTTTGTAGCCTTTCAGTGAGTTGAGGCGTATGATAGGCTACCTTTTCAGGATTTATTTTGTCATAAAGTTGGAGTACAAGCAGAACTCTACTTTTGATAAGCTCGAGGGAGAGTGGCGGTCCACCGCTGTAGTTGCGAACGCCGATTTTCGGCTTCTGAAACAAAATTAAAAAAACTGCGTTCAATACCTTAGTACCACTCAGTTTGTCGTAAGCCCAGCACACTTTCATCACTCTCTCCTCGATTTGTTGCCGCGAAGGCTTAGTCTGCGCGCCGGATGAGTACTGTCGTTTGCGCTGAATACGTACCTAAACAATTTCAGGAATCATGTATACATTTGTTATGCAACAACATAATTGAGGTTATAGTAGATTGAAAAATAATTTACAATGTCTTTCATTGTAGAAGATAAAGTTCTTATAAAATCACACTTTAGCTTGAGTAACGTGAAATGAGAGCAATATTGATAAACCAAATAGTATTGATTGATAAGATCCTTACCTCATTTTGTACGTTCTGGTAGCTATTTAGTTTGGCAATAGTTTTGATAGTGTGGAATTTTGTAACTGCGGCAACAGTCGATAGTCGACATACTACTGGTGTTTGATAGGACGTGGACTTTCTTAATAATCCACAAAATGCATTACGAACAAGACTCGCAGCAGCCATTTTCGGCTTCGAAATTTTCACAGACAAAAGAAAAATACTGAATTCGATCGAGTAAAAGAAAATGTCATACTAAGACAGTCACAGAATACAACCTTATTACAGATAGTTATAGTAAAATTACTTTGACAACATTTTATATCTTTCTTGTACTATTAAGGCCGTTAAAGACTTTTTTAGATTAATTCTCTGTAATGTAAAATCAGTATATTATAATTTATGTTTCGATTAATTTTCTATATAAAAACAAAATACTCACGGTGTTAAAATATAAAAGATTTAAAGACTTTTTCCGCCAACTTACCTCAGAGTCGTGTTTTTATTTCATTTTCATAATCTTATATTATTATCAGTTATATTGTTTAATTGTGGTAGTGTATTATAACCATTTTATCAAGCAGTAACTTCATAAGCTGACTGGTTACATTTCAAGAGATTTGATATTATCGTATTAACTTGACACTGCATTAATATTTATAACTAATTGCCATCAAAGAAAACAAAAGAAAAAAAGATTTAAAAAGCAAGTTATTGTGTGACTTTACCGCCAACTTACATGAGTGACATTGTGTTTTTATTTCATTTTCACAATCTTATATTGTTTATTTGTGGAGGTGTATTATACAATGTAGTTCGATTAAGGCGTGTAAGTGAATTGGTATAAAATTAATGGGTGTATCGTAAATTTTTAAGTTGACTGAAAAAATCCATAGAAGCTTTTGGTAGAATAGCCACCATTTTATCAAGTAGCACTGAATTTGATAAGAAAAGGCATTTTATTTTGTTGCCACATATTAAATTAATTATTAAGGGCTTCAATTTGTGTGGTCTACACAAATTTAAACAAGAAGACTCTCAAGGATAGACATTCTATGCAGAATTTAAAATTCGTTGTACGACACTTGTGTCAATATATAGTTAATGTCAACGATTGTCACTGTCACTAGACGTCAATGCATCTTGTTGTGTGTACGTATATTGGAAAAGAATGAAACTGTTATTTATTAAAGTTTAAACAATTGCAAACTAGATATGGGTAACGCTGACACAAAATTAAACTTTAGAAAAGCTGTTGTTCAGCTCACGTCTAAAACACAGGTAATTTATTGGATACCACCTACGTAGTTTATTGATTAATATATTTTGATAATTTTTATTTTCTTGTTCAGCCTATAGACGCTTCTGATGATAATTTCTGGGATCAGTTCTGGTCAGAGAGTGTAACAAATGTGCAAGATGTTTTCGCTTTGGTGCCTGGCGCAGAGATACGTGCTTTGCGAGAAGAATCCCCAAACAACTTGGCTACTCTTGTTTACAAGGCTGTTGAAAAATTAGTGAAAACAGTGGATAACAGCTGTAGAACGCAGCGCGAACAACAGACTGGTGAGTTTTTATCATTGTCCAGGTGTTACCTTTATATTAAAAAACTGTAGTATTTATGTTAAAATTGATTTGTAATATTTTGATAAAAAGCCCTTTTTTAGTAATGTAATATTAATAAAAGTGTTAAGTCTTACTATTTCTAAATAGGTTCAATGGAAATTGGATTTAGTATTAATATTTAAACTTATAAACTACCACAGCTACTAAAAATTTGAAATTCACATTACATTATTTAGATTTAGGGTTGCCATTTTTCCAGGTTTTTGTTGGGCTGGGCTTCTCAGGCTTGTTTTGCATTTTGTGCTATTATTCTTCTATCTTTGTAATTTAATTATATATATCTGATGCAGAGATGGTTTGGGCACATAGAGAGGATGAATGAAAGATAAGTGGCAAAGAAATTTATGTTGCGAATGTGGACTGAAGGGTCGGTAGGGAAGGACCATAGAAAACATACCTTGACCGAATTGCCGAAGTTTTTAAGAAAGGCCAGGTCGAGTAACCTTAACTGGTGGGCTTGCATGAGTGTGTAGGAAAGAATGCCGAAATTGTACCAGATGGAGATTTGTGGTCTCTGCCTACCCCTATGGGAAACAAGCGTATCAATATGTATGTATATAAGTATAACTGAACATTTTCCTAATTATCTGTGAGTTGATTCACACAAAAAGGTAAATTGTAAAAAGATGAAAAAGAAATTAGGTTTATGAGCTGGTCTTAGTTTATATATTTATGATAATAGATATTAAACCTTTATAGAGTTAATGAGTTTTGTATGAACATATGTTTATTGTTCTGTGACTTATAATGTTAACCAGTTTTCTGAGTTAAAAAAAATTCTGTATCAAAAACAGCTTTTATTTCTGATATAATGTGACAATTTTTTGACATACATAGGAATAGAATTACTGAAAGTAACTCATTATATTTTAATATAGAAATTCAATTATGTCAATAAGTGATAAGTAAATTCCATGTAATATTTATCTTCTTATACTTATCTAACATACAGGGCTTGTATGTAGCAAATATACATATATTGCTGGTAAAAACTTGAATGCTATCAGGCTGATGTTCGACAAATAAAATGACACTGAATATAGAGAAATATAAAATATAGATTACTGTATTATTGGAAAATAGCATAAACATTAATGATTGCAGTTTTAACTACTTCTAAAGAATTAAAAAAATAATAGTGAAACTCTTTTATATGTTATATATTTCGATAAAACACAATTTTATCTCTTTCGCTACCAGGATCTCAGGAGAAAAACTGCCACCACAGCTGAGCTGTTTTAGTATTGAAATATGACACCAATTATTATGAAGTTTTGTGGGATGTATTTCGAACGTTCCAAATAAGAGCGGTAGAAGTAGAGTTTCAGAGTGAACTAAGTAACTAACTAAAAAACAAATACTTTGTCTAGAATGGCATATAATTTGTCTGTAGCGTGAATGTTTGGGCTCGACCGGGGAAGTACCACACTCCTGCAGAAAACTGGCGTTTGAGTGGTAACTTATCTACAGCGTTTCTTGCGGTGAGCAGTTGAGTTCCGGAGGCCACCCACCTCCTCTCACCCCTTCCCATAGTGACCTTTTCTTAAAGGTGGGCAACATTTCTGTACTGCAGATGTTTATGGGCAACATTGATTGCTTTCCATCAAGTGACATGCCTGCTTGTTTGTCTTCTATCTCTGAAAAAAAATATCCACATATATTGACCACATGCCATCACCAGGGACACCAAGGCACAGAAAACTAAGTACGCTGAAAACAAGAACAGTATTTACTAGCCAGTTTTTTAACTACATTGCCCCAAGGATGTACAATGAGTTCCCGAAGTCTGGTCAAAACATGTAGAAAAAAACAAAATAAAAGTAAAAATTATAGGATAGTCTCTAATTAGGAACCAAATCTACATGCTGTCAATAGCATCAATTGCTGGCACTTATATTTTATTTAAGTGTCAAAAAAATTCTAAAAAAAAAAATAAATTTCTAGTCATCTTAGCTAATGACATACTAAAAATATTAATAATATTCATAGAAACGCCAAAGACTGTAAGGTGCCCGTATTTTTGCAAAGTAGTATATTTATTTATGTAAACTATGTATAGCCAAATCTGAAAAAATGACTGAATTTGTATATCTTAGCACGGGTCTGCCTAGTGAGACTTACTATGCTCCGTCCAATTTCACCTCTTAAATGTCATAAATAAAATAATTAAATATCATTGTTATACCGTGTTTTATGCAAATTAAATATATAAATAATAAGAAGACTGTTCTACGCTAGTAATGTGAATTGGTTGTTATTTGCATTTCACCGTGTAATATTTTCCAGCTTTAAACTGCGCCCGACTGCTAACTCGCGTACTACCGTACATGCTGGAGGAACCAGAATGGCACAGCTTCTTCTGGTCTTCGCTGCCGGCCGCCGCCGAGAATGAGTCCGTTCCTCTCGCGCAGTCTCTTATAAACGCCATCTGTGTGAGTAGTATCATTTAGAATGTTAATCACGCCCTTGTAACAACAGTATGCAAATTGAAAGGCCGCAATTACTTATTTCCTTGCCATAAGAATTCTACATTTAAAAATCTATTTATCCATGTATTTATACATTTATTTTGTGTGTGTGTATGTGTGTATATAAATGTGTATATGTGTATATACATATGTTTATATGTGTATATACATATGTGTATATGTGTATGGTGGCAATAAATTCCATAATAGCCTAACTGCCTGTACTGTAAAAGACTGGTCGAAAAATTTCGTGTGATGCGCAGTAATTATGTTCTTTTGATTTTTTTGGATGGGATGGTAAACGAGCAGGCATGTCACCTGATGGAAAGCAATCTACACCGCCCGTGGACATCCGCAGTGCAGATGTAGGATATGCAGAGAGAGAGAGACGTCCGATAACACACATATATATATAACAATATTATATAACTCCCCCGGGTACTATAGTGCCTTACCTCAGCATGCGGGGCTCTGCTGGGGCTGACCTCTATCCTCCTATGCGGCTCCTGGGATTCACTATGACGAATCTTAATATACCTAATTCGTTAAAAAATTACGGCAACGTGGTTCACCACCCGTCACGTCCTGATTCCCACGACGGCGAGAAGCGACGAACGGAGAGCGGTTTCGCTACGATGAATGTGAGAGGAAGGATGGATGAAAAGATGGATGAGTGTGAAGGAAGCGAGGAAGGTGTGTCGGGATCGCAGCGGATGGAGATCTGTGGTCTCTGCCTACTCATACAGGGAGACAGGCGCGACTATATGTATAATGTATGTATAAAAATATTATTTAAAATATAACATTTTAAGCATAAAACTACATGAAATAGCACGCAAACAAAGATAATGGTTCAAAGAAATCAATTTTATTTTGTATTCAAATAAATCTGTTCTTTACAAGGACATCCGAATTTGAAACACGAAATTAAACATGAAAGATATAACTTCATAAAACATTATTCCATAACTTTGTATGTTGTATGTATTTCACAAATGGAATTAATATGTAAAATATATACTATATGCAAAACCTTATCGGTTGAAATTTATGTTCCGATAATATACGGACGGACGCGTGGTTTAGTTTTAACGCTATGAATTCAATCCTCTTTCGATAAAGCGAATCACAAAGGAAATAACAGACATGCAACAACATAAATGGTTCAGTAGTGCAGCGTGCGATTTTGGAGCCGTGGCTCGCTTCCGGGGTTGATTCCTACATACATTCATGCATATATATCGTCACGCCCGTCTTCCGTAGTGGTATGCAGAGACCACAGATCGCCATCCGCTACGATCCCCGCACACCTTCCTTACTTCATCCGGCGACGTCGTTCGCCCCCCGTCACGTCCCGAGTGACGAGATGCGACTAACAGAGGGCCGTTTCGATGGATTCCTACATCTGGATAAATACCGTATTAATTCGAATATAACACGCGTTTTTGTACGTGTTTTTATATACCGTATTCGTGACGCGTCTTATATTCGATAGAGGGGCTTGACGACTGTTAGATATAATGATACGCAAACAGTTCATTTCTTTAAGTATATATATATATATATACATATATATATATATATATATATATATATATATATATATATATACATATTTTTGTTTTTTTTTTTATCAGCCCATATATGTCCCACTGCTGAGCGCGGGCCTCTACATTTCTGGAGGAACGGACGTTAACCCATCACGCTTGTCCAATGCGTATAGGCAGGGTTACCAGACTCAGAATAAATATATGTAATACATAAATACGTTTATTCTGATGAGGGGATTGAACCCGCGACCATTGACTCCGCGGGCGTAGGGTCCCGCCGCTGAGCCAACGTCAGTTGGCTCAGTGGTCGTCAGTAATTTTATTTATTCTACACTTTATAATAAAAATACTTAATTCAGGTATTTTTTTATTTCCAGCTTAAAGTATTTAGGGTGCGTCTTGTAATCGATGCAATACGGTATCTATCTGGCTCTTTTCTTGTCTGCTTTCATTTACTTAGTAGGTCGTAGAGATTTGAGAAAATTTTGTTTAAGAAATATGGACTCATAATTCAAATTTTAAACAGAACCAATTCTGTCGGGTCAACTATAGGGTTATGATATAATCTGTATATAAATATTTTTCAGGATCTTCTATTTTGTCCGGACTTCACGGTGGTCAGTACAAAGCGCTCGGGGCCTGTGAGTGTATATTGATTATTTGATAACATATATTATCAGTAACAACTGATAGTCATTAATGTAGTCAGGCGTTACTTTGCGGAAATCCATCACTATGTGGACAGTCAAAAGTTTTACTTAGCTAAGATCCGCGACAAGCAAAACAATAAATGAAAATTAATAAATGTGTGTTTTTCTGCTGGATGAAGTGGATTCATTTGGAACTTAAACCAAAAACTTACCGAAGATCGGCCATCAATTCTCCACCCACCAACCACTATACACAACACCAAACACACACTACCACTTTTCCGCCTTGTAAACGACACGTGTTTCGCCCCAACACGAGGCATCTTCAAGTATAGTAGACTCTACGAAAGACAACCGAACAGTCACATCTTTTAGGGATATTTTTTAAAGCTTGTATTTAATAAAGGCATGCGAAATAATTCGTCGCCAACTAAGGTGAATATTCTCTAAGGTTCGGGGTATACGAGGATTAAATGGGAGTTGACGAAGAAAGTAAAGAATGAAGAAGCGATTTGGTCCTTCGGATCTCTGCCCTCATCTGTAATACAACAAAATACCTACCACTTAAAACTTTCTCTGACGATGTGGTATTTCCCCGGTTGAAAGGTTTCGTATTATATCAGGGGTGGCGAACCAATACAAGTCTACACATAAAGGTCTGTGATAAGATGTCTGTGGGCGGCGTCGATTGCTTTCCATCAGGTGACACGTTTGCTCGTTTGCCTTATATCCCATTAAAAAAAATTAAAATACGTAAAGGAGAACCCCCTTTATGACTTTAAGTAGACGATAATTACCAATAAACATGATTTCTCCCGCCAACTTACATCATTGTCTTTGTGTTTTTATTTCATTTTCATAATCTTATATTGTTTAATTGTATACCCTATGCAAGTTAGCTTGATCTTTTTGACAGATGTAAATTCTGATCGACATAATTTTTGCAATGACGAACGTATTATTTTCTTAATTTAATGATTTTAAAAAAATTGTAAAAATATTAAAAAAATACATATAACATCGTCAAAAGTCCCTAAAGTTTCTGGCGTTATCCGAAAAATTTAAGACTTTTTATTGCTTCAAAGTAAAATTTAAATGGGAACACTGAAAATAATAGACGCTTGTACAATGTTACATCGGTCGGACGGATGGCACACGAATAACAGGCAGTATACAGTGTAGACCGATGTAACATTGTACAAGCGTCTATTATTTTCAGTGTTCCCATTTAAATTTTACTTTGAAGCAATAAAAAGTCTTAAAATTTTCGGATAACGCCAGAATCTTTAGGGACTTTTGACGATGTTATATGTATTTTTTTAATATTTTTACAATTTTTTTAAAATCATTAAATTAAGAAAATAATATGTTCGTCATTGCAAAGTTATGTCGATCAGAAAAATTTACATCTGTCAAAAAGATCAAGCTAACTTGCACAGGGTATACAATTAAACAATATAAGATTATGAAAATGAAATAAAAACACAACGACAATGATGTAAGTTGGCGGGAGAAATCATGTTTATTGGTAATTATCGTCTACGTAAAGTCATAAAGTCAAGCGTCTATTATTTTCAGTGTTCCTATTTCAATTTTACTTTGAAGCAATAAAAAGTCTTAACATTTTCGGATAACACTTGAATCTTTAGGGACTTTTGTGTTATATGTATTTTTTTAATATTTTTACAATTTTTAAAATCATTAAATTAAGAAAATAATATGTTCGCCATTGCAAAGTTATGTCGATCAGAAAAATTTACATCTGTCAAAAAAATCAAGCTAACTTGTACAGGGTATAATGGCGTATTTTATTTCGATTAAGGCCTATAAGTCAAGTGATATGAAATAAATGCGTGTATCTTGACTTCTTAAGTTGACTGAAACATTATAATGTTAATATGATGCACTGAAAAGAAATTTGAAAAAAACTACTTATAAGCAGCAATAAGTCAGTCGGGAAGCATTCACCTTACGACATGAACGTCGTGAGTTCGTATCATCCACTGGACTATTGACGTGAACCATATCATAGCACAAGCATTATTAGCTTACTTGGAATTATAAACAAGAGTTCTAGTCATATTAAAAAGAATTAGTGTTCTTTAATAAAATAATAACAATAATATTATATACAATATCATATCTACGTTGTGGACAGTTAGAATTTTTGACTTAGCCAAGATCCGCGACAAGCAAACAGAAATAGAAAAATAATTATGTCTGTTTTACTGGAAAAAGTGGATTTACGGAGAACTTAAACTAAATCTTACCGAAAGAATGGCCGTCAGTAACTCTCCACTTCCCAAGCACTATCAACACACAACAACACCAAACCCCCACTTTTCCACAATGTACAAGACACGTGTTTCGCCTCAACACTAGGCATCATCAGGTATAATAGACTCTACGGAGGACAAAAGTGGCATGCCATTACAATGGACGCTATATATAAAGACCTTCATCGCACAGATGTTTATATATGACTCAGATATTATTCGTAAATCCACTTCGTCCAGTAAAACACACACTATAATTTTTCCATTTTTGTTTGCTTGTCGCGGATCTTAGCTAAGTAAAAATTCCGACTGTCCACACAGTATTAGATTCCCGCAAAGTAACGCCTGACTACATTATACGTTGTGTCTGACGCAGGAGCGAGCTGAGGAGCTCTCGTCCCTGGACAGTTGCGAGTACATATGGGCGGGTGGCGTGGGATTTGCCCGCAGCCCCCCACGGAACGCCCAACACGAGGCAGCACGCACTGAGCTACTGCGGCTCCTGCTCACGTGTTTCAGCGAGACCGTGTACAAACCGGCCAGCCAGGCCGCTGTACAACACAACAAATGGATCGCGTGAGTTGCGGTCCACCTGTTAATTGTGGAATGTATTTTTTTTTCAATCTATATATTGATACCTCCAAAGAGTATTACGTCGAGTCGAAAATCGTAGGTTTACAAGAGGAGCTTCTAAAGAAAAATATCGATATCCTAGTTCCTTATAATAATATTATAAATGCGAAAGTTTGTGAGTATGAATGTATGTTTGTTACTCTTTCACGAAAAAACTACTGGACGGATTTGGATGAAACTTTACAGTAATATAGGTTATACATCGGAACAACAACAACAACAAATAGATAGGCTACAATTTGTAATGATTTTATGTAATTTTGGTCGTAATATAACGATACATGTCAATTAAGTCGGAAAAAAATCTGGCTTCTGAGAGCTGTCTTGGCGTACGCTGCCTAAACCATTGGAGTTACACAAAGATTATGTACCGTAGGATTGTTTGTCTTTAATAGTTCTAAATAAAAGTCCGCGACAGCATTTTATGTGGAACCTTTTATGTGGAAGCCACTATGATCAAAACTGTGAACCATAAATTAAGTAAAAAAAAATTATTTATTTAAAATGATCTGTCACGAAACTTAATGTGGCAGACCAAATTCCACGCGAGCGAAGCCGCGAGCAAACGCTAGTTTGCTATATAACTAAAGCTATTTTAATGAAATTTACAGGTTGAGTAGTTCAATTATTGTTTGTTAAAACTACATCATTTTATATATATATATATATTATATATATATATATATATATATATATATATATATATATATATATATATATATATTTTTTTTTTTTTTTTTTCGTTTTAAATTTAAAATTAGTAGGTTATTTAACAGAATAATAATATTTACCGGCCTATATGTCGCACGATTTTCAAAGGTACGTTTACTTGGCGGTGTGTAAATCGAAAAACTTTTTAGTTTCCTAATATTTTTTTTATACCCCTTTGGGAACATAATATTTTGACATTAACGAGTGGTTTTCCCTTAAAAACAGAAAATATCTACAATTAAGTTGGCGTAGTATTCCTTGGGAGTATCAATATGTCCCACTGCTGAGCACGGGTCTCCTCATTTCAGGAAGAACGGACGTTATACCACCATGCTTGTCCAATGCGAATTGGCGGGGTTACCAGACTCGGAATAAATATCTGCACGCCATACATATGTTTATTCCGATGCGGAGATCAAACCCGCTGTCATTTACGTTGCCGGGGGGGTGTTGCACTGAGCCAATTGGTCGTCTTAAATGTATAGTGTCTCAAAAATTAAACACTGTTTGTTACTCGTAATTAATTTAGAATCTTTGGCGTTTGGCTGTATGCCATAACAGCTCGACGCATTGAATCGAAATATGAAAGAAAAAAATGTAATCCTCATACTTTTCAAATTGATGTACTTTTTATTTTCCCGTCTATTTACGTCGGTGTGATTTTTAATTTCATTTCCATAATTTCATAGTATTTTTTTTTAAAAAGAGAGAGTCAATATATTTTTATAATTATCTAGTTTTGAAGTTTGGTCCAAACAGACACTAAATGTTGCCCTTTAATGTCTGATTGGTCAGGTATTTGACGAGCCCGGACAACCGTCACGCTCTGCCACTGTTCACGTCGCTACTGAATACTGTCTGCTCGTACGACCCCGTGGGGATAGGTCTTCCGTACAACCATCTGCTGTTCGCCGACACGCTTGAGCCGCTTGTGGAGGTGCGTTATATACTAGATAATACACCTTAGTTGTGTGTGTGTATGTGCGCGCGTGCGTGCGTGCGTTCAAGCGTGCGTGCGTTCGAGCGTGCGTGCGTTCGAGCGTGCGTGCGTGCGAGCGAGTCGGTGAGTGTGTGTGTGTGTAATAATAATATTATTGTTAATAATAATATGATTTTTTGGTAGGTTGCGCTACAGGTGCTGATTGTCACCTTAGACCATGACACTAGCAACGCAGTCAACGAGGAATCAGACGAGGTTGGTTTCTCTTCTGTTTCGACTTCAGTTTCGAGTCTTGTTTCTTTCTGACTTAATCTATACACTATAGACGACTTAATCTATACCTATTCATTTGACCAACAACTTTCATAGAGTCTCCCGGACAATCTGTTCATCAATTACCTTTCGCGTATCCATCGCGACGAGGACTTCCAGTTTCTGCTGCGTGGAGCTACGAGACTTCTCAACAACCCGCTCGCCCAGACTTACCTTCCAAATTCGGCCAAAAAGGTCAGCCTGCACCAGGAGCTGTTAGTGCTTTTCTGGAAAATGTGCGACTACAACAAGGTGAGTAACTCTTTGTTAAGAGTCCCCAAACCATAAATGTATAACTATACTATTTGCTGTATAATTTTTCTTATTTATTAATAAACTGTTTGCTATATAATCTTCCGTACTGTTTGCTGTATAATCTTTCTTATTTTAAATAAACTGTTTGCTATATCATTTTTTGTACTGTTTGCTATATAATCTTTCTTATTTATAAATAAACCGTTTGCTGTATAATTTTCCGTACTGTTTGCTATATAATTTCATGTACTGTTTGTTGTATAATCTTCCGTACTATTTGCTGTATATTCTATATTATTTATAATTAAACTGTTTGCTAAATAATCTTCTGTACTATTTGCTGTATAATCTATCTTATTTTTAATTAAACTGTTTGTTTAATAATCTTCCGTACTATTTGCTGTATAATCTTTCTTATTTATAAACAGTGCTATGTAATCTTTCGTAGTATTTGCTAAATAATCTTTCTTATTTATAAATTAACTGTTTGCTATATAATCTTCCATACTGTTTGCTGTCCAAATCGATTTGCTCTCGGCGGTTGGCAGAAACTGGATGCGTGAAGCCGAAGATAGGGTTAGGTGGTGCTTGTTGGGGGAGGCCGTCGGAGGCTGTTGCTTGATTGAAATTTTATAGCCAAGGTAACGTGATAAGGTTTATAGCCAACCCATTTGCAATGTGTACATGCAAGTGGATTTATATGAACGGATGTATGAACTTGAGTGTCTTTGGCTTTTTGTCATTGGGTTCATTGAACAATTTTTTTTTACAGAAATTCATGTACTACGTATTGAAGAGTAGCGATGTATTGGAAGTATTGGTGCCCATACTGTATCATCTTAACGACTCCCGCGCCGATCAATGTGAGTTATAGGAGACGACGTCTAATGACTAATATCGATGTGGTCCGCTTCCACTTAGGGTTGCCTCATTATAATATTCATTGAAACTTGGGTAGATTTTTATGTATAAACCTACCTTGGTAGATTTTTATGTATAAAACTGTAACTTGGGTAGATTTTTATACATAAAAATCTACCCAAGTTTCTAATCCACGGCCTAATTATCAGAATTAGTATGTCCATACAAGTTATTTCTATAGGAACAACAAAAAACTGATTTTCTTTTATAGTTCGAGAATTTTTTTATTAAACCATTCTTACTTAAGTTATAAAAATAGGTATTCTTTGAGGTAAATACGAATTGTTCCATCATAAGTCAGCTTTAAGTTTATCCGTTAGTATATTTTTTTATTTTGTGCGCACATCCCTTGGGATAAGTTTTGCGGATCCCAAATTGGGAAACCCTTTCTTGAAGTAAGACCTGCAATAATAAAATCACAAAAATAATAAGTGAAAATTTTAGAATTACTAGCCTAATTATTTTACTTCTGTTTTTTTCTTGTATTTTTACTGTTTTCGTAAATCTTTGCAAAGTAAGTTTTGACTGCCGTCTGGAGGTATTGAAAATTCTCTGTCGGCCTTTGAGAAAGGTATACGGGTGTTTCTTGTAAATTCCAAGAAGCCTGTAGTATCTTGCAAAAATGGTTAACTGGCTAACTGTACCGTGGTTATTTCGCAGCTCGCGTCGGCCTAATGCATATTGGCGTGTTTATACTGCTGCTTCTGTCTGGCGAGAGGAACTTCGGTGTCAGGCTGAACAAGCCGTACACCGCCACTATTCCCATGGACATCCCCGTGTTCACGGGTACCCACGCCGACCTTCTGGTCGTTGTCTTCCACAAGATCATCACAACTGGCCACCAGAGGCTGCAGCCGCTTTTCGACTGTCTGCTCACCATACTTGTTAATGGTATGGGGTTTAATTGAATATTAAGAGACATTTGGGTCATCTGTCGGTTAGTAACCGAGGCACGGAGACAGCTACAAATGCATTTACTACCTTTGAGAATACTCATTTTTCATAGTGGTAGAGCCACGCTGCAGACGAATACTTTGTCAAAAATGGCATAATATTTGTGTGTGGCATGAATGGGCCGGCTCGCCCGGGGAAGTACCACACTCCCGCAGAAAACCGGCGTCTGAGTGGTAAGCTTAGCTACCGCGCTTGCGTACGGTAAGCGAGAGTTCCGGAGGCCCAACACCCTCTCCCTCTCTTCCCCCCTCCCCTACCCCTCCGCACTCCAATAACGACACTTTCCTTAAAGGTTGGCCACGCTTCCGCACCGCCTATGGTGCTGCGGATGTCTATGGGCGGCGTTGATTGCTTTCCATCCAGTGACGCGCCTGCTCGTTTGCCTTCCTATCCTATAAAAAAAAACTAAGATTATGGAAGTAGTAGAAAAAATGTTTTTAGATGAAGCAAAGGGCGATGGTTTGGACCTCAGACTTTTGGCACCAACCACACCAAATCTACGAGTGTATCTACTTCTACTATAAATTTTTTGAATTGTTATATAAAATTCTACTCCGTCTCAGTAACTCATAGAAAACACATTATCTAAACTCTTACTGTCTTGATTTCACTTGGCGAACGTTTGGATCCCTTCTATCATATCTTCTCTAAGCGTTCACAATAAAGGATCAGCCTTTGTCGATACTTCATAATCCTTGCCAGTTCACAATATCGGTTCTCCTTCCGAAGAAGATGTGAAGGCCTCAAGGCTGACGCTGTTGGCCTTGAGGCCTTCACATCTTCCCACACATAAACTATATTCGCCTGCTAATAATTTTATTTTAGTGTCACCGTACCTCAAGACTCTATCAATGGTGGCCTCAACTAAACTCCTCCATCTACTGGAAGCGTTCAGCACGCCGTGGTTCCTGTTCTCCCAGCCGCATCACCACCACCTTGTGTTTTTCCTGCTCGAAATGTTCAATAACATGATACAATATCAGTTTGATGGTAAGCACTTATTACAGATAATAACTGCGATCTGTCTTCTTATGATCTTTCCTTAGCATTCGAATACCTTATCATCTTTACATTTGTTATTAAATGTACTAAGTTACTTTTTTAATTCCATTTTGTAATTTCTAATTTGTTTTAGAAATTATTACATAAAAATGGATTGAAATTAAAAAAATAGTAAAGAAACAAATTAACTAAAAATATAGGAGTGCTCCAGGGTACCATTTTAGGCCCACCTGTTAAGTTTGTTATTTTTTTTACACATTTTGATTATATATATATATATATATATATATATATATATATATATATATATATATATATATATATATATATATATATATATATATATATATATATATATATATATATATATATATATATATATATATATATCTTTTATAACTCTCAATTTTGATATGTTCCTTATCATTAGAAACGACTATTTCTTAAAAAAAAATCACTGCTTTCCTACAAATGTTCCTATTTGACCCCCTTGGTGATCACAGTATCTCTACATACTCCTTATTGTAATTACGGAGGTTAGGATTAGAAA
Organism: Baronia brevicornis; assembly: GCA_031353405.1. Taxonomy (NCBI): domain Eukaryota; kingdom Metazoa; phylum Arthropoda; class Insecta; order Lepidoptera; family Papilionidae; genus Baronia; species Baronia brevicornis. The sequence continues at coordinate 6,154 of JASFAT010001516.1, read as the reverse complement.
GAGCACATTTAGATATCATATGGATACTTGTGGTCTTCGTCCAGTGTGTCCTACCTGTACTCTCTTACGGCGCCGAGACGCGGACGCTAACAGTCCGTCTGCTTCACAAGCTCAGAGTCGCTCAGACAGCTATGCTCGGAGCTTCTCTGGTAGATATGATTCGGAATGAACAAATCCCCCAGATAACTAAAGTCACCGACATAGCCTTTACAATTTGCAAACTGAAGTGGCAATGGGCTGGTCACGTTTGTCGGAGATGCGACAATCGTTGGGGCAGATGAGTGCTGGAGCGGAGACCGCGTCTCGGTAAGCGTAGTGTGGTACGCCCCCCGGCTAGATGATGCGACGATCTGCGCAGGGCGGCTGGCGGAAACTGGATGCGTGAAGCCAAAGATCGGGCTAGGTGGCGCTTCATGGAAAAGGCCTATGTCCAGTAGTGGACTGCCGCAGGCTTTTGATTGATTGATGGATACTGGATGCATGAAGCCGAAGATCGCGCTAGATGGTGCGTCTTAGCAGAGGCCTATTTCCAGCAATGTAAACCACGCCTTACAAACGTTCTGTTATGTAGATAACATTTTTAAAATTCAAAATTACTTACAGGTAATTCGAACCTGGTGTACACGATAATACGCAAGCGTGCTGTTTTCCACAACCTGGCAAATTTACCCCACGAGCACACGGCCATCGCGCGTTCCCTAGCGGCTGGCCGACCGAAGGGCTCCAGTAGACCTCTACCAAGGTATTGTATATAACAGGAGTGGCCAACAAGTCAACTATTCTGTGCAGCCAGCTACTTCCAATGGTGTTTTTTTATGGGATAGGAAGGCAAACGAGCAGGCGTGTCACCTGATGGAAAGCAATCAACGCCGCCCATAGACATCCGCAGCCCCATAGGCAGTGCGGAAGCGTTGCCGAACTTTAAGGAAAGTACGAATGCGAGGGGGAAGGGGGAGGGTGTTAGGCCTCCGGAACTCAGTCGCTCGTCATACGAAGCGCGGTAGCTAAGTTACCACTCAGACGCCGGTTTCCTGCGGGAGTGTGGTTCTTCCCGCGCGAGCCGACTCATTCATGCTACAGACAAATATTATGCCATTTTTGACAAAGTATTCGTCTGCAGCGTGGCTCTACCACTGTTAAAATACTCCTTGGTAAGAACGAATGCATATACCAGCCGGTTGCTGTTCAGGTCGCGCAGTGCGGAGTCCGTAGCGGAGGCGCCCATGGAGGGCTCCCGGCCCGCGCAGCCCGCAGAGCCGGGCACTCTGAATGCCACGCTACCAGACACGCCAGGTAAGCGTACGCGTAATCTGGTAGCGCGTCAGTCGTAATGCTTACGGCGACACACGGGATCTTTAGGGGGTTTCATATTCTATACACCGTGACTTTTTAATTACCCGAGAAAACTAAAATTCGCGTTTGTAAAAATATGTATGTCAGTAAGTAACATTCAAATATTATAGCGTTCATACAAAAATATTGTTTTATGGGACTTTAAAGAAATCCTGTAAATGCATCAAATACTTGTACGCCATCTTCGTAGTATTTGTTTACTACTATGCATGAGACGCATGTATTCATAAGTATGGCAACAGCGCGTGCGAAAGAGAAAAAACGTCTTTTGTCGGCAGGTTGCGCAAATTGTTTTCATTCATAGTTATCCTTTCGGTACATAAATATTACGCGACCAAATTAGGTTGGTTTGGGTGCAGTTCAAATTGGAATGATAATGATGTCTATTTGAATTAGCAAGATTTTTTGTTGTATAATTTTTGGTGTATATTGAGGACATTTTTAATAAATATTTCATAAAAATAAAAAAAAATTTTCTTTGCCAAATTTAATGTATATGGATAACTGAATATATTACTTAATTTTCTCTGGTAATTAAAAAGTCACGGAATATAATTAAACTCTTCCAAATGAAATTGATTTATTAATGTATCATTGTACATTTTATATTAATTATATACTTTTTTTCGATAGCCCATATATGTCCCACTGCTCTGAGCACTGGCCGCCCCATCTCTGGAGGAACGGACGTTAACCCACCACGCTTGTCCAATGCGGATTGGCGGGGTTACCAGACTCTGAATAAGTATCTTTAGGCCATACATATATTTATTCCGATGCAGGGATCGAACCCACGACCATTGACTCCGTGGACGGTGGGCCGCGCCACTGAGCCAATTAGGCGTCATATTACATTTTATATTTTTATATTAATGCATTTCACTTTACATTTTATATTTAATCACAATTTCCTATGCCGGAAAGGTGACACGTCTATCAAAAGACGTCAGTCGAACTAACCTTATTGTTTTTATAAAACAATTTATTCCTTTTTTAACTTAAATTTTAAAATTACGAATGTGAAAAGAAGTAATATAATATAAAGCGTTTTATTCTATTCAAATAAATGTTTAATATATTAGTGATACAGATCCTACGCACCAGCTCTTACTTACTGAAGACGAATTTAGTTGCACTTCTATGGGATTGTTATTTCACGGCACAGTCACAGTCAGTTTCAGTCGCGACATCCCAGGGACTATCAGAGCTTTATTGAATGAATGAACGATTGAACGAGCGAATGAAACTGTCAAACAGGTTTTGAATACATTACACTAAGAATTTGCACTATATTCCCATAGCAATAGCATCAATGACCGAACGAGAATCCGCCCACCCCCGGGAGCAGCTGCTGCCACACAGAAGTGGCGGGGACGGCCAGGACGGCGAACGCGAACAGCTGAACCCGTCGGACGAGGACCAACGAGACCATGGGGACGAAAAAGAACAGAGGGACCACGAGGAAGACGACAAAAATACAAACACGAACAGCATTGCAGAGGTCAGTGCCTTTGCCAGTTTTTTTATAAATAAAACAGGCTATGTAATACAGTAATATCCCGAAGAAATAATCCCGGAGTTGAAAATAACGGAAGTCTACACACATCCACTCTCAGTCAGCCGCTTTGCGCAGAACGTCGCTCCATCTAGCAGGGCGTCTCACGCTAAGTTTGCCGAGACGCGTTCTTCACTCCAGCTCTCGTCTACTCCAACGGTTGTCGGTTCTCTGATAATCTTATCCGGCTTATTTTTTTTTTATGGAATAGGAAACGAGCAGGCGTGTCACCTGATGGAAAGCAATCAACACCGATTATAGACAACCGTAGTGCCATAGGCAGTGCGGAAGCGTTGCCGACGTTTTAGGAAAGTGCCATTATGAGAGTGGGAGTAGGAGGAGGAGGGTTTTGGGCCTCCAGAACTCAGGCCGCTTACCGTACGAAGTGCGGTAGCTAGGCTACCACTCAGACGCCAGTCTTCTACGGTAGTGTGATACTTCCCCAGGCGAGCCGGCCCATTCGTCCTACAGACAAATAATATGCCATTCTTGACAAAGTATTCGTTTGCAGCGTGGCTCTACCACTAATTTTGCACCTTCAGCCTGCTAACTTGAAGAGCTATGCCGGTGACTCTGGTTCTCCGGCGAAGTTCTCGGTTCCGATTTCTGCCCATTCTATATAACCAGGTTGATTAAATTATTTTATGAAATCCATCCATCGTCAGCAGAGAGACAGCGGCGAGTGGCGCGCGACTGGCGAGTGGGTGGCGAGTTGGCGCGCGCGGTTACCGCTGCAGACAATTATGCGACTGCTGCAGGTGCTGGTGCCGCAGGTGGAGAAGATCTGCATCGACAAGTACGTACACTCACCCCTGATCCGACGTGCGAATATTAAATGTTACTTCCTGAGTGTAGAACAGATGACGTCATTTGTTCTATACATAGGCGGGGGCAATGACCCAAAATGAGATTCGGCCTCCAGTCGTATCTGCCGTACTGCTACGAGGACACACGGGATCTTTTGGAGGTTTTATCTTTGATGTAATTGAAATTCTTCCAAGTGAAATTAATTTATTTTTCTATTTAATGTACATTTCTACAGTTCCTAGGACGACCTATCGGGTGACGGCCCTTGGGTCTTCCAGGCAGGCGCATTCTCATTCACAGCTCGATCCTCTCCCATGCATATAACGTGGCCCTGCCAGCATATAATATATATATCTTATATATCTTATCAATACCTTATTAAATAGATGGCGATTGATATTTTGTAAACCTCGATGAATATTAGTAGAAGCCCGCTGTAGACAAATACTTTGTCAAGAATGGCATTATATTTGTCTGTAGCATGAATGGGCCGGCTCGCCCGGGGAAGTACCACACTCCCGCAACAACCGGCGTCTGAGTCTTAGCTTAGCTACCGCGCGTATTACGGTGAGCGGCTGAGTTCCGGAGCCCCAACACCCTCCCCCCTCCCATTCCCACTCCCATAATGACACATTCCTCAAAGGTCGGCAACGCTTCCGCACTGCCTATGGCGCTGCGGACGTCTATGGGCGGCGTTGATTGCTTTCCATCAAGTGACACACCTGCTCGTTTGCATTCCTATCCCATAAAAAAAATTAATCAATACATATTTGTAATTTCAACAGTTCACTCCTAGATATTGGCTTGACTCATAAATGAGTGATGTTGCCCAATCATACTTGGTGGATTGAAGATAAAAGGATAGAAAGGCAAACGAGCACGCAAGTCGGCAAATCAAAAGCAGTCGACGCCTCGAGAAGGGTTGCCGGTCTTTAAAAAAAATATAGGCTTGCTATGTTTTAAATTCAATTCAATGTTAATATTATGTGATTGATAGATTGAATTATAGATTAAATAGACTTTAGTTTGTAGATCTTGGGTCTAATCAAAGTGGTCACCCTTTCTCTATTCTATCCTGGGAATCTTAACAGAACCAAATTATACAATATAACTGATAATAATATAAGATTATGAAAATGAAATAAAAACACAACGTTCCTGATGTAAGTTGGCGGGAGCAGTCCGATAAACTAAGTTATCGTTCGGATAATCGAGGTTCTACTGTAGTTAAAAAAATCTAAAATGATGTGGACAGTCAAACGCAAAGATGTTTCGCCCCAACACGAGGCATCTTCAGGTATAGACTTAGACTTTTCGGTTGTCTTCCGTAGAGTCTACTATACCTGAGGATGCCTCGTGTTGGGACGAAACACGTGTCGTTTACAAGGTGGAAAAGTGGTAGCGTGTGTTTGGTGTTGTGTATTGTGGTTGGTGGGTGGAGAGTTGATGGCCGATTTTCGGTAAGTTTTTGGTTTAAGTTCCAAATAAATCCAATTCATCCAGCAGGAAAACACACATTATTAATTTTCTGTTACAGTTTTGCTTGTCGCGGATCTTAGCTAAGTAAAACTTTTGACTGTCCACATAGTGATGGATTTCCGCAAAGTAACGCCTGACTCCATTAATAATCCTAAAATGATGTCTCATCATGACGAAATCGATACGTCAATCATTTTCAAAGAAGCATATCTGAAGCGAAATGGTTTATTGTCCTTACAGAGGACTGACAGACGAATCGGAGATCCTCCGCTTCTTGCAGCACGGCACCCTTGTGGGACTACTTCCGGTCCCTCATCCGATCCTGATACGCAAGTACCAGGCCAATGCGGGCACTGCCGCGTGGTTCCGGACTTACATGTGGGGAGTTATTTACATACGGTGAGTATCTTCACGGTTGTCTTCCGTAGAGTCTACTATACCTGATGATGCCTCGTGTTGAGGTGAAACACGTGTCGTTTGCGAGGTGGAAAAGTGGTAGTTTGTGTTTGGTGTTGTGCATTGTGGTTGAGAGGTGGAGATTTGCTGACGGCCGTTTTTCGGTATGATTTAGTTTAAGTTACCCGTAAATCCACATCATGCAGTACAAAAACACACATTACTAATTTTCTGTTTTTGTTGTCGCGGATCTTAGCTAAGTAAAAGTTCTAACTGTCTACATATTGTACCTTCGTTTCCTCAATCCAGAAGCTTCAGAGTAAATTCCTCGTCGCCAGTTATCCGACCCCCTACCGTTTGCGTTAGTTGTCAACCACGATGGCTTGTGCTATGTATCCAGGAGTGTTGCGTTCTAGATTTTCGAGCTCTTTCCCAATGATGTCACCAAGTAGGTGTGCGACGATTGTTGAAGGAAGACAGTCTTTCGGGGCTACCCTCATTTCTGAGGGTACAAATTATACGATATGCGAAGCATCATCAATACGCGTCTTTAATACCATATAT
>JASFAT010004050.1:0-17777 GCA_031353405.1 Baronia brevicornis | reverse complement strand
CTCAAACCAAATGAGCTATTACTAGTTTAACCAATCGTAAACTATACAAAAAATAAACATTTCAAATCAGATAGAGTTCGCAGACTCAATTTGATTATCTTGGCCTCCGAACGAGAACACGTCACTGGTCCCGGTCTTGTGTGGTTCCTCGCCAGTTAATTTTTTAAAGGTCCTTCAAATAGGAGATCACCGATCCAACAACACCTGAGGAGACTGAGATATTGACTGGACGGCTGATCTATTTGGCAGCAAGATCCTCTTTAATCCTCCCTTGGTACCCGAGCCAATACAATCTACCTGTAAGCGACCATTATACTTATATTTTTTATAGCCTTCCTTTTGCACATTTGACTGCGCGATAAGGCGTTGTAGTGTCTGTGGCTATGAGAAATAGTTTTTGTGCTGCGTCGAAATACTAAACCGCGAAGTGGTGAAATTAAAATAACCACGCCAAATTACGAAATTCCGTAATCTATTTTTATATGGTGTTTATGGTTTATGAAATAGTTATGTAACTACAAAGAATTGTATCAACCAGTGCGATGTCGCGGTTGTCTGTGGGTGGCGTTGATTGCCCTCCTATCCCATATAAAAAAAAGGTGGTGCCGTTGTATCTTCTTTTATTTTTTAATAGCCATCACAGCTCAACACTCAGCTCACACCTCTTTATTATGGTGATATTTTTGAAATATGATTCCAGCTTCATGCATCCTTGCCACGCTTCAACTAGACGAGGGACGTTCCACAATATATATTTTTATGGGAGAAGGTGGTAAATGAGCAAGGGTGTCACCTGATCGAAAGCAATCAACCACCACTCATAGACATCTGCAACACCATAGGCATCACATATGCTATGCTGACGATATGTACATGTAAGTAGAATTGTGTCCATAACTCTCTAAGTGACTTTGAGCTTGTGGAGCAGACCAACTATGACAGTCCTACATTCGGCACATTAAGAGAATACAGACAGGACGCACTGGTCAAAGATTCGACCTCCTTTCCACTCCCTCCACCTCGTGTTTTTTAGTCAACGTCAAAAAGACTTGTTGAGGCTTTCTCGCTATGAAGCAAGGTGCATATTAGTGGTACAATACGCCCACACACATTGAAATAAACGTCTGTTCGTCGAAAGTGACTCCCGTCATTGTCTCTTTGATATATTCACACAAATTAGTAAGGAGAGTAGAATTATCTCATTATTTTGTCATCATCTGAACAAAGATTACAATTGATGTATGTATATGAAAACTATCTGTACATGTACACTTATATAAGAAATGTTACATGAAACATTCTGGAATCGAACCACTTCGATTTATTTCTAGTTTAGACAAATCAATAATAACCGCTGATTTCAATGCCAGAAGCCAGTTCTGAGTACAAATCCTAGTTCAAATTTGTTTTAAACACAAAAACTGGCCGACCATTTGTCTCAGTGGCGAAGCTGCCGCATACGGAGTCATTGGTCGCGAGTTTGATCCCTGTATCGGCTAGGATAGGTACCATCATAAAATTAAAAAAGATGGACGCCAAATTATATTGCCGATTTTAATCAACAAAGAATTTTCTCAAACCAATATTGGGTACTTTGGGGTTCAAAAGAGTCTTAATTTTTTTTTTATAAAAATTAAACAACGACCATACCCCATTGGATTTTGTTTAATTTTTCCCGCTATTTAAGGCTTTTCTAGCTTATTAAATTTAATCTGGTCAAATAATGATTCGGTGCCATTTTTGACAAATTTCCCAGAATATTTCCCCATCTTTTGAAATCGCACTAAGCCGTTCGAACCTACTCTCTATTTTTAAAAAGAACGGTTGTTCATGCGTGCCAAAGGCCAAACTTTTTTTGAAAACTTGTCACCAGTGTTAGTTAATCTGATTATAAACTTTATGATCTTTAGCCTAAAGCTGTAAAACTTTGTGTAGCTTTCGTAGCTTTTTTAAAGCTCATTCCTGGGCTCTGGACCTCCCCATGTCTAGACGAATGTGCCTTAATCCATAACGCTTTTCCAAGATGGATTAGCGAGACAACTCTTAATTAATTCCTAGAGGTCATACATTTATTTTATCTCGTTGGGGTAATTGTCGACCATTAATTTCGCCATTGGACAATAGATATGTAGGCTTCTAGCCTAATCGAATTCAAGTCCGACGGTTTTAGAGGACCAAAGAAAACAAAATTCGCGCTTTGATTAGATAGTTTAGCGTGTTTTGTTCGTACTGGATGTGTGTAGGTTTCTTCGTTTCGGAGGATTGGCAAAAACAAGCTTCTCGTATGTTTTTTTTTACATTGCGCCTTTATAATAAATATTTTATTTTTCGCCGAAATGACTTAAGTAACAAGTATCGGGAGCTTTATAAATAACAAAAGAACTGTTTGCTTACTAATGTATTAATGTATTTGTTTACAAATATATTAATGAATAATTACCGATATTGCGTAGGTGGTGCACTCTGAAAGAATTGAATCAGAACCAATTATGCTAATTCTCTTCAAGCGTGTCTTATCGTACTTCCGATAATTATAAACATCAACGAGCTATTCGTAATAACGAAATATACAAGCTATGTAACATGGTTCGACCCATACACATACAATGAGAGATTTTTTAATAACTTTAGTTCGTAAGTTGATATTTTCTTTTTGAAATTGAATTGTAAAGGTCCAATGGTTGTCTTTTTCTCATGAACTGAGATTATACATACATACATACTACACGGGGGCGAGAAGCGGCATGAAATGTGAGAGGAAGGATGGATGAAAAGATGGATGAGTGTGGAGGAAGCAAGGAGGGTGTGCCGGGATCGTGGCGGATGGAGATCTGTCTCTGCCTACATCTACGGAAAACAGGCGTGACGATATGTATGAATGCATGTATAAGGCCATTATCGCCTAATATTTTGATGTGGCGGTATTTTAGAATAACTGCTAAGTTTCTTAACATAGTAAAATCGATCCCCGAATGTTGAATAGATTTTCTTTATACAGAGAACCTTTCCAAGCTGTTTATACAGCTTACATACGGAATACCGTTCTTTATTTAAGATTCAGTGTGATGGCGAGATTAACAATTGGGACGGCAGATGTGAACGCGCCCTATTACATCTGACATCAGTATCATCGATTAAATTTGTTGTCACGCAAATAATAGATCACAGACGAACATTTAAATATATTTTATATGTATTTCTTGAGCGCATGGTACTCGCTGATACAATGTAACCGTTCCGTGCATTAATACAGTGTGCGTGTGTGTTTGTTACAAAACTAATCTGTCCAAGTGCAAATAGTATTACACAATATGGAGGACGACTAATTGGCTCACTGGTGGGGTGCCGCCTACGGATTCAAGGGTCGCGGGTTCGATCCCCGCACCGAGATAAATATACATATGTATGGCCTACAAATGTTTATTACGGTCAGCCCGCCAGTTAAAAAATATGCACAATGCAATAATAAAACCAATTCCTGTATATTTTTTTTTCTCTACATCTTTGATATTTGTATTGTTACATCGTATTATTTATTATGGGAAGAGTTTAGTCTCTAACAACAGGCAATCCTAGTATGGGATCTAGAGTCCTGTAACATATGTAAACATTTTGAAAATAAAGGTATAATAAATTCGATAAATAAAAAATTTGTATATAATAATACGACGCGGTGCCAAAAACTTAATTAAAAGAAAAAATATTTCAGATTTACATTATTTTATTCCACATAATAAATCTATTATTTTATTCTTACAATTATTCGACCTGCGACTTTCTATGAAACTATCTATAAGAGGCACGGGGACAATTTCTGCGAAACTGGTTGGATAGCACCCAAATGGCTACAGCCGTGTTATGCAAAAAATGGTGTTGTGTATTTCACATTTTTGGTGTTAGTATGTATATATTGAGGTCGCAATTTTTCTTTTTAATAACAATAATAACACCATAGATTCCTAAAATTATACAAATATCATAATTAAGTATTTTATTATATTCACTAATATAAATATAAGTTTTTATGCACACTATTATTTTTCTTACTTGCTTTTGAGGCAATCAGCAAGGTAGTTAAGGATACACCATCTTCCCAGGAAAACTAAACATCTTAAGAATTACTAATTTAGAAGTACAGTGCAATAACTATTATTATCTAAAATAATTTATTTCATTACTATTGTTCTAAATCTATCAGTCTTATTAAATTTTAAATACATGAAAATATTATTAAATAAGATAGTACGGCCCGACTGGCGGTTTGTGAAATGGACTGTCGTGCTAACTGCTGCACTCAGGGAACGAAATAAGATCACTGTTTAGCCGCTTTGTTATCACCGGATGTGGTGATCTGTTGAGGAGGGGAATACGAGTTTTGAGTATATGTCTGCGCGACGTAGGGTCCGGGGCCCACTTGCTCTTGCAGTTTCTCGGCCTCCTCCGGCGCCACTGGACACATGCACGGCACCAGCTGCACGTGTTGTAAAGAGACCGGTGTGAGGCTGGCTCCAGCAGGCACGCTTATAGGGATGGGCGCCATGCTTTGCTGAACTATATCCGGTTGGCCGTACTGCTGTCCTTGAACCTGGTACACCTTGCGCTGCTCGTAGGGGTATGTGTACTGATAGCGGTACTGCATTGGCGTTATGTTAGGCGCCAGCGGCTGTACCCACGTCTTCTGCGATGACTGCGCCCCACTGGAACAAGGCCCTGCACTCATTATCGAAATTATGTATGCGCGAATTTTAAATTGAAGTATCATTATGCATCATCCCTAATGTATACATAAACTTATATATTTTTGGTAATGTGTAAAGAAACACTATCTTATGTTAATAGGAGCTAATTGTAAACAAGCAGACAAGTTAAATCTATTTTTTAATATCGAAGAATGTATGAATTTAGAATTTGAATGGTATCAGGCATTACGTAAAACGCTACTAAAAAAAATCAATGTTATTGAAATTATTTCTATCAACTAAATTTTGATTATTAATAATAAATAGACAGTGAGAAATGATAATAATTGAGTTTAATTTAATTACGTAAAAAAAGTTTGGAATTATTCCGGTATTTTTTATTCCGGATTTCAACCTCAAAAATTATCGTTTTCTTTTTGTCCTATTTTATTGATTTTATACACGTGTAAACAAAGAAACAAAAAAAATTAATGCTATTATTGCAAACAATCGCCTCGCCACCAATCGCACAGCAACTTAGAAAGATATATTCTTTAATGTACACCAAAAACAAAATTATACAATACAATTAATGATTGTAATATTTATGTACAATATAACATAACAAGACTTAATTGATGTTACGTAAACATTATAAGTAATAAAAATATATAAACATAAATGCATGTATATATATATATATATATATATATATATATATATATATATATATATATATATATATATATATATATATATATATTCGCAACAGCAGCATGATATACTAAAAATAATGAATTGCATTGAGAAACACGTACAGTACGTAATATTTTTCATAATGTTTACATAATTTTAAATATTCCTTCCACACACACACAAAGGGAAGAGAGTGAAACACAGATTTATTAAATTACACACATGCATATTTTAAAACAAAAAATATTTCCCTTTTATTTCTTTAAACGTTATTAGTGTATTTTATTAAGCTTTACGTAATTGTAGTTATTTATTTTTAGGATTAGAGCTAAATTCTCAACCAGAGTACCTGGGAATGTGTAGAATTGCTAAATTAAGCTCCTTGTTTGTATGTTTTAGAAATTCAAATTTATCTTGCAAAATAAATTATATGTAATTTTATAATCAATTGTATAGTTCTTTGTTAAATCTAAATTGTATAGTATTGTCACAGTATACGTCTGTTGTTGTATGGAAGGTTTCATCGAGGGTATACATACGTGGAATCCGAGCCCCATTTGAGGAAGAAGGCTTCAGTGGAGGCCAAGATCATCACCAAAATCAAGAAGACGCACATCTGAAATAAAAAAAAAACATATTTTCTAGTTATATACCTAACCAAAATCCGACACAAGCATTTCTAATGTATTTTTATGAAAAAGATAGACAAACGAGGAAGTGGATCAATTAATAGTAAGCCCTATTTGCCGGCCCTCAATATCATAGGCCTCACCCAAGGCGTGCCACCTAGCCCGATCTTCGGCTACACGCATCCAGCCGCCTTGCGCAGATGGAATGTGCAAAACTTAAAGTACTGCAGTTTATTTGCCTACCTTAGTATAAGATGTATAAAAAAGAATGGAAGAGGAAAGTAAAGAAAGGAATGGGATGTCGTGAATACTACCACTTAATTAATATTCTGTAAGCCGTTCTATTCGTGCTGTACCATAGTGTTTTTTCACAGCCCATATGTCCCACTGCATGGCACAGGCCTCCCTATTTCTGGAGGATCACATATTTACCCACCTCGTTTGTCCAATGAATTGATTTGAACTTGAATAAATATCGATCGAACCCGCGACCACTAACTCCGCAAGCGACAACCCCGCCTCTCAAGATTGTAATTTGTTTTTGTGCCGAATAGATAAATAAATAAATTAGTTTCAGTCGAATAGACTTTTCTAGGCTGTGCTGGATAAAGAAAAACAAAATTGAAAAGCAATATGATATCTACTTAAACTGTGAGCTTAAATTTAATGAAAACAAATCGCCGATTGATAAGTAATTCACTCACAATGTTTGAAACTAAATGGGAGCTAGGAGCTAGCTAGTATATATATATATATATATATATATATATATATATATATATATATATATATATATATATATATATATATATATATATATATATATATATATATTTATATATTATATATTTTATATATCGCACAACGCGTGGGAATTAAATGGATTAACATTATATACTTATGTCAAATTATAAACTTCCTGAAGTCTAGTTGTATGTAGTATATATATATTATATTTTTAAAAATATACTATATATAGTATATTTTTGTAGCTACTTTTATCCTTTCCATCCATCCAAAGGTTGACTGGCATAAGATTCTTTCAGGCATTAAGCCGCCCATGTATCAGAAATGCACATTAAGAATAAAATAAATAAATAAAAAGTCTTCAACGCATCTCGTTTGAACTGAATAAAATGGTGGCCACTGTCCTATTGCTAAGATATGCAAGTGGCTTAGTATCTATAATATAAAAAATATACGCTCCACAAATTATAATAATAATGCATCTTGTTCCATAGTTTTTAAGGTATAAGTCAAATATACTTAACATTGTTAGCATTTATAAAATTTATGAATGTTGGTAGTTAGTTCAGTTAAAGTATGAATGGATCCGTCTTGGATAAAAATCTCCTCCATGCCGTGCCATGCCGTTCTTTAAATTACCCAATTCCATTTGTTGAGGAGATCGCCGGAGGCATAGATTCATCAGCAATGATTACTTTACAAGATTAATGAACATTTGAGCTATTAGATATGTAACCGCCTCAGGTTGTAACTGTTGTTACAGTTTTTAAATAAAATAATGCACCTTGTTAGTAAAGTATTATGTAGATTTATATATTTACAATCATAAATCTGTTACAACCATAGCTGACCACGTTCTTCATCGATGACAGTCCACCAACCTCAAGGATGGTTCTTCTGACGTAGACGTAGGAGACGTAGGTATATTATTTAATAAAATTATACGTATACATTTTTTGTCTGTACTGTTTTATTGATAGCTAAATTAAGCTACTTGTTTATGTTATTACGCTACTCTATGTTTTTCAAATTCAAATTTATCTTGCAAAATAAATTATCTTATTTACAATCCTGAATCTGATATCTAACTGACCACATTCAATATATAGATATCAAAATATCAAGTATATATATATGTATACTTGTATAAATTTCACATAAATAAAACTTTACATTTTAATAAGTATACCACATTTCTTGCTTTATATAGGTAAGTATATGAACAACTGATGACTGAGGGAGTAATAAGAATGAAGATTCAAACGGCTTCCTTAGTAACCCGTCAATTGTGCCGAGGTATTCCCTAGGCCCGGTCGCATTATAAAGTGATTTGTGCCGCCCCATGACCAATTGATAAATGCGCCGCGAGTCCGGCGCTCACAAATAAATAATTAATTCGAACCGCCCCGCCAGTCCCCGATGGCATCGCATACGATGCACTCGGAACATAAAACCCCTTAAATAAAAGACAATTTCCTTTTGATATATGCACCTACATGTGTATTATATGTGTATTTCCGGATATACACCATATAGAAGGGATTTCCAAAGTGATCTCGACCTCTTGGGGTCGAAATCGTTACCCCAGTGGTCGACTATAAACGAAAACTGATTTTGAAAGTCAACGTGGTATAAAATAAACATCTATTATTATAATTATCACAAGTTTTTATTTGAAGGTTTCAAGATATGTGAAACAAGAAATACCAGGCGCACCCATCTCTTTGATTAAGAAGCAATAAATCTCTGCTTACTTATTATTTAATAACTATTAGTATTACAATGTAAAATTACTTCAATTGTTACATAATAGTTAAAAATAAAAACACAGAACCTAAAATATAGTTTTATTATATTTTATTTAAATGAAAATTACTTCTTTGTGAGGATCGATGGAGTTTTCGAAAAATTATATAGGGATAAATAATTAAAATAGTTTAGCAACCCCTGCCATATAGGAATCTTGAAAAACAAGCCCATATATTACGTAAAGGCCGGTAACGATTGCAACCTGGTTTTTGGGATATGGGATAGCAAGGCAAACGAGCAGACGTGTTAGCTCATGGAAAGCAATCAACGCCGCCCATAGATAGACATCTGCAGTGCCACAGGCATTGTAGAAGTATTGCTGGCCTTTAAGAAATGTGTACCTTTCTATTTTGAAGGTTTCAATGTCGTATCGGTTAGGAAACACCGCTGGGAGTAGCTGGTGCCACAGAGTAGAGGTGCGTGAAAAGGATTTTGTGGAAAAACACGATGTACTGGAACACCGTTCATCCTGATGGTGAGGATGAAACATTTTGTTTCGTGGTAAGTTGTGCGAACGAACATTATACGTTACAACAAACGATTGTTTGTAGTAACGTATAATTTCTGGCATCCATTTGGCATTCAGTTCATTACTAGTTTATCATGGATAAGAAATGAAGAAATCCGCCAGCGAACCAAAGTCATAGAGAAATATATTCTATAGCTCTTCAAGTTAATAAACTGAATTGAACAATGGACTAGTCATATTTGTTTGAGAAATTATAATACTGGAATGGAAATCGCTTGATAAACGTAGTGTGAGCCCCCCGTAGATGAAGAGGCATTATGCACAAAGCAGCTGACAAACTGGATGCGTGCAGTAGATGATAGGACTAGGTGGCCTCAGTACAAGAGAACTACCGAACTCGAAGATGACCTTCACATACCGTTTCTAAAAATCTGGCTTTTAACATTTTTTCAATACACACAAAAGTAAAATGATCTTAATTTGTATTTACATTGCTAGAAAGAAAATGATTTGGTTATACTCTTTATTATATGTTTAAATTAATGACTGAAATTGTATTGCCTTCAAAATGTTCATAACAAAATAATATTTGTCAACACAGCGACATCTAGGTGCAATCTCTCGGCACTACGATATCTTGAGATTGTTCTTTTTTTCTGAATCGAAATATACTCAAATAAACCAAATATTATAACATTCATTCACTTTATATTTATTTTATATTAATATACGAGAGCAAGTCACAATATTTTCTTCTTTCTGTTTAAGAACTTTTATTATATTTTGAACTTTCATAAGGCCATTTTTATATGCGTTATATAAATCTGTAATTATTTTGTAATAATATTTTATTTTGATTATTATATGATGTTGGCACGTAGGCTATACTGTCTTTATATATGTATACTGTTTCTTATTATTATAGTTTATTAATAAAGTATATTGACGAAATTGAAAACAGTCTGTTTTCAGGTCTGTTTTGTATTCATTTCACTTCTAACTTAATTAAATTCTACAAAGCCGAACGTCGTTTTTCTGGTTTTTACGAGGTAATATCTATGAGGTAATGTTGGAATATCAATCATTGCATTATAATTTGAAAACAAAGCAAATAACAAGCCACCTGCGAAGTTTCTTCTCCTTTAGACAACTACTTAACGAAATGGTGGCCAAAACTCAATTATTAGCGGACCGAAGTTTGACAAATAGTTTTTTTTATATTGAGGAAATTAAGAAGACTCTAAAGATTAATACGACGACAGATAACGAGACTGATTTTATTTATGTTTTTTTACGGAATAGGTGGCCAAAGAACAAGCAGTTCTAATGGTAGGTAATACTGCAGATATATTTCTCACGGTAAGGATGTAAATAATTAGAAGAAAAGTAAGCATTAATCATCTCATCACAGGAACATGATATACATAATTATAAAAAAAAAACAAGCATGCCCGATGAAAGTTCCTTCCTGAAAACAACAAAAAACACCTTAAACCCCATTGTAGCGCCACCTACTGCATCCAATTGTGAATCTTAACTATCCAGGAATCCAGTCAAATGTATGCAAATAATTTCATCAAAATCGGTCCAGCCGTTTAAAAGGAGTTTAGTAACAAATACACGAATAGAATAATTATATATATATAAAAAAACATGTATAACGGCTGTCAGGACGTAATCACTGTAATCGATAAGACCACCCCTAATATAAATAAATAACTTAAAACGATAAAAATCTAAATGAAGATAAAAGTCAAAAGTAAACAACAATAGCTCGATTGATAAGGCTAGTGCTTACGGTCTAAGTTCATGAGTTCGTACCTTCCATTGGACTACTGATGTAAACTATATTTTCCTAGCACAGGTATTATTAGAATGGTCGACAAGATTTCTAGCAATATCAAAATATTGATGGATATCTACTTTAACTAAAAAAAGGTATAATATTCTTGTTAGACTGAATTTAATCTTATTAAAAAGAGTAAAAATCATTTATTAATAGAAGAAAAATGTTACTGCCAAATTCATCATATAATTTGATCGATACATCAAATCGAGGCAAAAAAAAACGAAAAAGCTGTGAATGTCTAAAAAAAAGTTATTACATATTCTGTTCAGAAAAAAATACTGCGTCGAATGGTCTGAGTCTCACAGCTCCACGACCAATATAACACTTTGTACAGCGTTGAAAATGACTATTTTCGAGTGCTCAGATTTTTTGGCTGTGGTGGTAAGTTTTCATTTTGCGATTTACTACGTTTTCGCTTTTTCGATCAATACATTGTATAAAATTACTGGAACGACAATTTATTGAATTTATCTATTATAGAACACAAACAAAAATATCTGCCATTTGAATAATATTTTGAATGAGCGTCCAACACATTTATATTGGTTCGCGCTAAGGCCCGTTCTTTATTTATTTTGATAACTACATTATAATAATTCAATACATCGGCTGTCACAACACGGGCGCGGGCGTCATAGAGCTGTGAGGCAAGCCGCGATCGCGATGACTTGCATACTTCGCTCCCACCGTCGAAACTACGAGCCCTACCTAGCTTCCATACAAATTGAAACACTGAACAACAATAGATTACAATTTGTGTGGAGGTAAACACTGAACTGAACGTGTTAACAGCCTATTTAATTGATTTCGTGTTATATAAGCTTAAGACGAAACAAACTTTCATTCGCTTTCGGAAACAGTGTGGATTATAACTATTGCACGCCAAACACAAAGTAAACTATTGCACGCCAAACAAAAACAAAAAGGACCTTTCTTATTTGCCATATATAGATATATTTACAACATTTAACTAATATTATGTTATTAACAAATATATTGTTTAATTATGCTGGCTTATTACTCAATTTAATTTTATTAAAGCGGAGTGCGGCCATCATTCTATCAATGTCGTGAAAAGCTGAATTTACATTTGACGATACTTGATTTTATTTTTATTGAAACTGGAATAATAGTGATAGCTAATTGACAAAAACATATAAATGCAAACTTTCTTGAATTAAGACACTGTTATCGCTAGTGATTTCTTTCAGACAACTTTTATAATATAGACAAAATTGACCAAGAAATTAAACTTGAGTGAATGGTGCTTAATTTAATTTCAACAACGGTAGTAAATATAAAGTAATAAAACAAAAAAATTAAATTAAATCCTTTCGCACTTTAAATACTAAAATCATTAAATACTTAATTTTTTTTATAGCAGAAAAGGCAAACGAGCATGCCAGTCTCCTGGTGGTAAGGAATCACCGCCGCCCATAAACACCAGCAACGCCGAAGGCGTCGCAGGTGCTTTGCCGGGCTTTAACGAACACATACGCTCTTCCCTTGAATGCCCCCATGTCGTAATCACGTGGGAACACCGCAGGTGGTAAGTTGTTCCACATTTCCTTAGTTAGTGGCAGAAAACTGCGACTAAATCACACGGCGATTGAAGGCCAGTATTATAATTAGTATTGTATTTATAATATAATTATATTGTATATAATTTATAATATTTATATAATATAGTTCATAATTTACATTATTTATAATATAATTATATTATATTATATTGTATATTATAATTAATATTGTTTTATTTTAAATCATAAATTAAAATATTGTAATATCTTAAGTGCTTTCGTTTCTTCCAATTAAACTCTCTTCAAGCATTTATAAACAATACATGGTACATGCATTTTTATGAATATAGTTATATATGTTTTAAATGATATTGTATATATTGTATCGTAAAAATTATCACAAAAATAATTAATTAGTAAAAAAATAAAGAGAATTTCCAAGAATACAATAAATAGGGATATTAAATAATGAAGAGACTTTAAATTAATTTAGATCATCGAGAAATGATTTTAGCAATCTGCAGCCACCACTATAATTATCATCTAAAATAATGATTTCCAACCAATCAATTGGATGCTAATATAATCCATCTTAATTAAACAGTGTATATAATTTACTTTTATTAATTAATGTCATTGACAGTAATAGTTTAATAAATTTCTGATTATTTTGTTGGTTGGTATTTTTAGCGTCAAAATAAATTAACTGATAATTGATTCTAACATACATTTTATATTTAATTAATATTTATTGTTATTTATTATAGTTTTATAAAATATGTATAAAACACTAATATTAACAAAAATAATTTTAAAATAAAAATCCAAAGAAAAATATAAATTGAAAAAAAGAAATTGTATATTAATGAACACGATTTTTCATTTACTTGTAAAAAACATACACCATATAGATGCTTGCTCAAAAATGCTTACCGATCGACAACTGCACGGAACCATTGCACTTGTTATGATAACAAGGACAGTAGAGAACCACGTTCCTCTCTTCCGATACCCGATGTGGTACTGTTGCCCAAGGGGAGGGTTAAGGTTGTTTCTACACAAAACTATCCTTCCTGTTTGAAGGCGAAGACGCGCGTACCTTGTCCGAGCCCCGAATGACCGCTCCCGGGGGACCACTCGTTTTTTATACACGGTTTAAGAACATTCCATCCTTAAAAGCCGGTCTCCGAGCTCAACCCAGCATGAACTTGTAATAATATTATTAACTTATTTACATTCTAAATACATTCACACAAAAAATAATATCACACTAATTGAGTTATTGTGATACAGGCCTCTAAAGAAAATTTTCCACATTTATATACAGATTCCAAATATGTGAACATGTTTCAGGAAGGGAATATATCTGAGTGGCGCTGTGCCCAGCGGGTCGCGATCAAAGGCACAAGATGTCAGCGACACGACAATCGCAACGAATTGGAACATGTCTATTATAAATTTATAAACCGCTCCATCCTGCAGCGACCCACTGTGAGGCGGCAACGAAGCGAGTCCACATTCACAATCGGTGAACAAAAAGCCGTGACTTCTTAATTACCGGTGATTGATATTCCGGGCGGGCAGGGTACCACAAAAGGTACAGTAGTCGTAGTAGCTCGATAGCGTTCGTGCCTTGTATAAATATATATAATACAATCTTCCATCTTGTATGTATGGATATAAAAATTAATTACTGTTTATTAGTCTCGCTAAATACAAATATGGTTTATACATAAAAGAATATAAGGAAAACTTAAAAGAAAAATTGAAATTTCAAAAATGTCAATTTGATATTGAAATCGCCACTTCGATAGATGACGTTCGTGATAGACTTATCGCCTAACTGACGTGCTATACAAAACTGTCGTTTCTTCTGTGCGGTTGTGGATAGTTTGATTTCTTACCTTAAAATTTAGTCAGCCGTTTCGGTGATATCCCCTGACCACCCTAGTCACCCGATCTCATATCTATGGACTTTTTTCTCTGGGAATACCTCAAAAGTAAAGTCTACGAAAAAAAACTAACGACCATCTGAGAGAAAATATTGTCCACGAAGTTAACGGCATCCCAAAGTCACTACTTCAGCGATTGGCACAAAATACTTTGGTTAGATTCTAAGAGTGTGCCCGACGTGGCAGTTGACGTTTAAGGAAATGTTTTTTAAAGAACAAAACCAGCACTTCCCTTCTTCGTAAAAGTTATTTAATTTGATTTATATCCTTTGTAGTTCTTTGTTATTTATGTTTGAAAAAGTAATTCTGCTACCCGACACCTAATATGAGTTTTAAATATTCATTCATGCCGGCTTTCTCCATGTTGGTGATCGTAATAATAATGATGATTGAGTTTTGTTACTTCTTTGCTTCCTCGGAATAAGCTCCGGAAGTTGGTTCTCGAAATATGACCTCTACTAATGAGATATATAATAATTTACAATATCAGGCGAGGGGCTAGTATCGATTTAAAGAAGTTCAAGTCGAGGTCTTGACACCCCTCAGGTCAACTTCAACCGCTCCCAAATATCGAAGGAGGGCTAGACCATAGCCTTCTCGCGTTTTTACACAAAATACTATTTTCTCGTGATACATTGATCAAAATCGATTCAGCCGATTTCAAGTTTATATTGTACCCGATAAAATTTATGAAAATAAATTTTAATGGCTGCTTTTTGTTTCTGCGAAGTACAAGATACTTTTATATGTCAAGAAGTATGTTTTCAAAATAATTCAAATGACTCTGGGTATATAAGAAACCTAAAAGTAAGATTAAAATCATCATTTGTATACGTAATCGGTAATGTTCATATGGAGGAAATCACTGTTATCGATAAGACTAGCCTCCGGATGTCCATATTATATTTATTCGTTTGTATAACTTTGTTTCTAGTAGGTTTATCCGTCTATCTTTTTATACGACAAATAATAATTTGAGTCATTACAAAATAGTAATTAAATTTATTTCGAAACGCAGCTTAAGAATATTTTTGAACGCATCCTAAGTTGATCTGCCGACGCGCGCTTAGCATATGTAATTAATACACATAACCCCAAGATTTGAAAATAATAGGAAATAAAGAATGCAAATTTTTCACGGTCACAAGAACTCAACCTCTCAATTACTAAAATTATTTTGTGAGCTTTTTTAAATTATTACCTAATATCAATTGTTAGAGAGAAAGTGCACCAACATCAAGTTTATAGCCTCACGTTAAAAAAATGTAATTACTTAAACATAATAATTGAATATAACGAACTTATATTCAATTTAATGAGATTTTATGTAGATGATGGTATTTACAACTAAGTTATTAATTTAATGAGATTTTATCGTAGTAATTACATGTAATCACATTCAAGGAATTTAAAGAATCAACTGACATTGTGTGCCTTCTTAATTAACATTTAGAAATATAAAAAGTACGAAATTAATAAAACAAGAAGTATATTTCATTTTTATAATAAAGTACATTTTCATTTACAGATATATGTAAGACAAGTATTTTTTATTCATCGTCGAAATTGAACCTTCGCATGCCATCAAACCGAAATCCGTAGGCGGCTGCATTCTTCACGTCCACCAGCGCCGGATTGCGATGCTTGTAAAAACTGCCATGACCATGCGCGGGCCGCGACGATCCATTGGGAATTCCGTGTGCTTCTCGCGGATAAAATGCTTCAAATTTACCGACAGATGGCAGTACAGTGTCCAATTCTGGGTCTTCAGGGTCATACGGTCTGCACATAGATGGCGCGAACATAGCTGTTATAAACACGGTAAACAAAATCTGCATCTGCAAAAAGGATAATTTAAACAGGATACACAAAGACGAAATTATATACAAATATGTAAGATATTTTACGTACTGTGATGACGACCGTAGATGCAAATTAAGCGCGCTATGAGCGAGATTCGGTGACGGGTTGCGTAAAAGAATATGACGAGACGGTGTACGGCCGCGAACAGCCGTGGGCGACCTCACTGGTTTGCCTTGAGTTGACTCACAGCACCCAGCCTAGCCTGTCGGGTGCCTGTACGTGATACTTTCCATACGGTTATTGCATACACACACACAACGTTACGCGCATTTAATTAACAAAAAAATTATTACGTAAAAAAATAGAAAGCAACAATGACATCCGTGTCTTTACATTACAAATGATTATAGGGGCTGCGAATTTTATTTATATAAATACAAATGTGAAACTGAAAATGAAATTATTTCTGTGTAGCATACGCTACTGTAGTATACATTGATAAATGTATCACTAATATTTTAAAACTTTTTATTTGAATATAATAAAACTATTTTTATTATATTATTTTTTTTTACATTTGCAACTTTTAAATTTAAAAAATGAAGAAATAGATATATATTATAATAGATTATAAAACAATGGGTATCCATCGACAGATGTCTCGGATATAACATATCACCTTTCCTTGCAATAATTAAAATTGAATAAGTGTGAATAAAGCATGAATAAGATATAAATGTACAGTGAATAGAAAAATATATTAATTTCACTTAGAAGAGTTTCATTATATCGAAGATAAAAACCCGTAAAGATCATGTGTCATCGTATCAGTACAGCTGGCACGCTATACCACTTTTCTTTAGTGTTCGTATCACCTAAAAAATAACTTTAAATGATGAAATGAATCATATGAGATTGTAGATAAATTATATAATAATAAATCTGTATTCACCAAACTTTAAGAGAACTCCCATCTAAGATTCCCTTGTGTTGTAAGAAGCTTGGCTTATTTCTTAGTATGATTACAAATAAGAACAAAAAAAAAACAAAACAAATGGAGAGAAAAAATTAAATAATTTATATATTTAGTATTATAAAATATATATATATATATATCTATATATATATATATATATATATATATATATATATATATATATATATATATATATATATATATATATATATATATATATATATATATATATATATATATATATATATATATATATATATATATATATATATATATATATATATATATATATATATATATATATATATATATATATATATATATATATATATATATATATATATATATATATATATATATATCTATATCAACCCGCGGCAGTCCACTGCTGGACATAGGCCTCACCCAAGGCGCGCCACCTAGCCCGATCTTCGGCTACACGCATCCAGTCTCTGCCAGCCGCCTTGCGCAGATCGTCGCTCCATCTAGCAGGAGGGCGTCCCACACTACGTTTGCCGAGTCGCGGTCTCCACTTCAGCACTCGTCTACTCCAACGATTGTCGGTTCTCCGACAAACGTGTCCAGCCCATTGCCACTTCAGTCTGCTAACTTGAAGAGCAATGTCGGTGACTCTGGTTCTCCGGC